>WNWK01006133.1:105000-109963 GCA_009830355.1 Cherax destructor | reverse complement strand
AGGTGAATACGAAGGACCAATGGATGAGGGAATCAAATTGTTTAATGGCCTGTAAAGTACTGAGGGAATCTGATATGATCACAAACGTCGAAGGAGACATATATGTAATACGGAGACACGCTATGAGAATGGCATACAACTCGGCACTAAAAATACTAGCCGAGTCTAACAAATGACCTCCGACAACATCGTCATGGAACACCACCGAGAACACAACACCATCAGAAGTTTTAGAACCATCTGTATAAACAGTGATGGCACGCGCATGTGACAAAAAGAGAGCGAGAAGCAGTCGTAGGCAGGAGGGCTTTGGCGCACGGAAGTAGAGGAGAACAGACACGAACCGTCGGAACTTCCCAAGGGAAAAGGGAAAAGGCAGATGCTAAATGAACATACAAGGGAGGCAACTGGAGAGAAGATCGGAGTGAGTGAAGACGAAGAGAAAACGGACGGAGTAGGCAGGGGCGCCGAACAAATAACGGACTTCTACTAATGTCTGAGTGCAACCTATACATAGAAAGAACACGAAGGTCATGAGAGCAGACAAAGTAGCAAAGGCAATGAGCATCACGACGATCAGCTAAGGAAGGAACATTCGCCTCAGCATAGAAGCTTTTAACAAGGGATGAACGAAAAGCACCAAGGCATAAACGTAGACCCTGATGATGAAGGGGATCTAGCTTAGAAAGAGTTGTAGGAGAAGCCACAGAATATACTTGGTCGCCAAATTCCAGCTTGGACAAAACTAGGGTGGAATGCAAACGGAGGAGAGTCCAGCGATCTGCTCCCTGTGAACGATGCGCAAGAATTTTAAGGAGATTCAGCCGACCATGGCAAGCTGCCTTCAAAGAGAAAATGTGAGGTTTTTATGTCAACCGGCGATTGAAGAGAAGGCCAAGAAACTTGACCGTATCACATTCTGGAATACGTGAGACGTGTAAATACAATGGAATATCTGGGACATGAGGACGTCTAGTGAACTTAATGAAATGGGTTTTCGTATTAGAAAATTTAAATCTATGAGAAGTAGCCCAATGGGAAACCCGGTCAATCGCATCCTGAAGGTAGGCCTCTACCAGGCGACAGTCAGCGCCTTCATAAGCTATAGCGAAGTCATCCACATAAAGTGACGACCAAATATGCGATGAAAGAACGGAAAGTAGGTCTTTTATAGCCAAGAAAAAAAGGGTCGTGCTAAGGACACAACCTTGTGGGACTCCCTCGGCCTGAACAAAGTCTGAGGAAAGTGAGGCGCCAACACGTACACGAAAATGTCTGTCAGATAAGAAAGCAGCAAGGAAGGTTGGTAGATTACCGTGGAGGCCTAAGGAGTGGGCTTGGGCTAAAATGTTATATATCCAAGTGGTGTCATATGCCTTCTCAAGATCATAAAAGACAGCTAGGACGGAGTGTTTGCTAGCAAAGGCATTTCGCACATACGTATCTAAGTGGAACAAGGGGTCCAAAGTAGAGCGGCCCTTGCGAAAGTCATATTGGCGAGGAGAAAGACTATTATGAGTCTCCAAATACCATTTCAGATGTCAGACGTCTATTCATCAATCGTTCCATCACCTTACAGACTACACTGGTCAGAGCAATGGGACGAAAGTGAGAGGTATCAAGCCCTGAGGTGCCTGGTTTGCAAAACGGTAGAACAATGGCAGATTTCCACTGTTTTGGGAGAACCCCTCACGTCCAAATAAGATTGAAAAGATGCAAAAGGACTGTAAGGGCTGTAGAATGCAGATGTTGTAGCCTACTGATAGCATCAGGCGCAGCTGCAGATGACTGGCAAGCGGAAAGCGTGGACTCTAGCTCTAGGAGAGTGAAAGGTACATTACACGGCTCCATTCCATTAGAAGAGAAATCCAAGGGCAATTGCTCCTTGGTAGACAGACGCGAGAAATGAGGGACAGAGGTGAAGCCCTTGGAAGACACGGACAAGTTAGTTCCCGATTTCCGTGGGAACTTCAAGAGGTTCCGCAACACTAACACCAGCAACTCGCAAAACAGGAGCTGGGTCCGGAGAGTACTTGCCACACAACTTCTGTACCTTCTTCCGAACTGCACACAGTTAAAGTCGAGGTAATGGTAGACATGTTGTCTTTCCAACAAGTGCGTTTAGCGTCGCGTATGACGCGGCGAGCGACTGCCCTTGCCCACTTAAAATCTAAAATACGATCTGAGGTCCGATTATATCGATTACAGCCCCACACAGCACGTTTCAAACGCATTGCACGGGCACACACAGGAGACCACCAAGGCACACATGTCTAAGAATGTCTGCCTGAGGTTTGAGGAATAGATCGTGACGATGCAGTCAAAACTAAGGTCGAAAACTGGTGCACCAGCTCATCAATAGAGAACAAAGAAGGGTCCCTACAAAAAGCGGTAATATGAGACAGCCTTGAACGATTCCTTACTAAAGTAATCTCAGGTTTGCCAGGCACCCAAATGCTGCAGCAGTTATTTAGTTGACGTGCGCCTCAGGAGATGTGTTCAGTATTATTCTCGTAATAATATTGGTAGAATTACCGACAATATGTTAAGTAAAAGGACACAAATGCAACTAATGTGACATTTTATTGTGGCAACGTTTCGCTCTCCAGGAGCTTTCTCAAGCCGTTACAAGCGAAACATGGACACAGTGGGCTATTATATACTCTCAAAGTGAGGTGAAATACTAGTGGTGGTCGAGGTAGTAGTGATATAAGTAGTAGTAGTAGTAGTAGTAGTAATACAATAAGGTAGAACAATCAATATGCACATGAGTAAAAGGTGATAAAACAAATACTTGGTTAGTATAACAATAGGTTAGACAAATATTGCTGGAGGTTGAAATATAGAAGGCCTGTAGAAGTGTTCCACATCTACGATGTGCTTGTGTTGAATTAGCAGGAGAGACTATGTGATGGTATGGTTAACTGTTTTGAGGAGGATTCTTGCTAAGACTTCAGAGATGGTGAAGCTGCCTTTGTTTTGTTTAATTGTGTTAGAAACAGAGATAAGTGCTGATACAAGGAATTTGCGTCTACGGAAATTAGTTTCTTTGATTACTAGTCTGTTACTTATCTGTTTCTAACACAATTAACAAAACAAAGGCAGCTTCACCATCTCTGAAGTCTTAGCAAGAATCCTCCTGAAAACAGTTAACCATACCATCACATAGTCTCTCCTGCTAATTCAACACAAGCACATCGTAGATGTGGAACACTCCTACAGGCCTTCATATTTCAACCTCCAGCAAATATTTGTCTAACCTATTGTTATACTACCCAAGTATTTGTTTTATCACCTTTACTCATGTGCATATTGATTGTTCTACCATTGTATTACTACCTACTACTACTACTACTACTTATATCACTACTACCTCGACCACCACTAGTATTTCACCTCACTTTGAGAGTATATAATAGCCCACTGTGTCCATGTATCGCTTGTAACGGCTTGAGAAAGCTCCTGGAGAGCGAAACGTTGCCACAATAAAATGTCACATTAGTTGCATTTGTGTCCTTTTACTTAACAGTATTATTCTCATCCCAAGATTCTTTTCCTTGAGTTAGATTTCCAGTGTTTGGCCCGCTAGCCCATACTCTGCAGTCTTCTTTGACTTTCCCCAATCTTCATGACTTTGCACTTGGTGGGGTTAAACTCTAGGAGCCAGTTGTTGGACTAGGTCTGCAGCCTGTCCAGATCCCTTTGTAGTCCTACCTGATCCTCATCCACTCGAACTCTCCGCATTAGCTTCACATCGTCTGCGAAAAGGGACGCCTCTGAATCTATGCTTTCAGTTATGTCATTCACATATACCAGAAACAGCACCGGCCCTAGGACTGACCCTTGTGGAATCCTACTCGTTACGTACCATCACTCGTTGTTTCCTTCCTATCAGGTATTCTCTGATTCATTGCAGTACCTTTCTGTTATTCCTGCCTGGTCCTCTAGCATTTACACTAATCTCTTGTATCCAAAGCCTTCTTACAGTCCACGAAAATGCAGTCTACCCACCCTCCTCTCTCTCTCTCTCTCTCTCTCGTCTTACTTCTGTCACCTTGTGGTAAAACTCTAGTAGGTTTGAGACTCAGAATTTTCCCTTTCTAGGTGCTCCACCAGTCTTCTCCTGATAAGCTCCTCTATGACTTTGCATACCATACATGTCAGTGACACTGATCTGTAGTTTAATGCTACCTACCTGTGTACTTAAAGATTGGACTACATTTGCTCTTTTCCACACCTCAGATAGTCGCCCTGTTTCGATAGATGTTTTGAAGATTGTTAGTGGCGCACACAGTGCCTTTGCTCTCTCTCTCAGGACCCACGGAGAGATGTTGTCTGGTCCCACCTCCTTTGAAATATTTTGCTCACTTAGCAGCCTCTTCACCTCCTCCTTGGTTGTGTGTAGTGTGTCCATCATTTGCTGGTGTACCCTTCCATCCCGGTTTGCTTGAGTCCTTTCTGTTTCCACTGAAAATACTTCCTTAAATCTCGTGTAAAGCTCTTCACATACTTCTTGTTCGTTTCTTGTTATCTTCCGTCCTTCCTTCCTTCCTCAGCCTGATTACCTGTATAACAACTTCGGGTCAGATTTCGCTTTTGGTGCTGTCATTCTCGTATTGCAGCTTGGCCTCCCTCCTTAACCACGCATATTCGTTTTTGGCTCTTTGGCTAATCTCCTTATTTTCCTGAGTTCTTTATCATCTATACTTCTTCCATTCTCTAGCGCATTTAGTCTTGTCCTGTCTACATATTTGGGTGAACCAAGGGCTCATTCTGGTCTTCCCATTGTTTCTATTGTCCTTGGTTACGAACCTCTCCTCTGCCCCGTTGCATTTTGTGGTCACGTATTTCATTTCATTTTCTGTTTTTCCCACCAGTTCTCTTTCCCACTGTACCTCATGCAGGAAATTCCTCATGCCTGTGTAGTCCCCTCTTTTGTAGTTTGTCTTCTCCCGTCCACCTC
>WNWK01006133.1:0-100000 GCA_009830355.1 Cherax destructor | reverse complement strand
ATATACAACTTAACACGTATATAAATATACACACTCTGAGTGGAGTCTCTCGATGTATATAAACATAGTGGTGTGTATTTCTCAGTACATTCACGCATTCTTTTTATTAACCTTTTTTTGGGATCCAAATATTCGTTTTCTGCTGGTGAAGAATTCTTCGTCTATGGAATTTATTCTAAGCTTATTTTTCTTTGATCAGTCGCATTTACTTCCCATAACCCAAGCGCTGGATAACTCCCACGTGTTTAGCAATCAGCAGGAATATAAATCTGACTAGATGTGTCTCGGCGATATCGACCTTACCAGTCGAAGTAATCCGATAAGGTATCCCCGAAATCCCTGTTAACTATACCTCAGCCTCCGCTGAGTACGCGCTTGTATTATTATAATCAAGGGGGAGCGCTAATCCCGTAGGATTATACAGCGCATGGGGGGGGTAACCAGAGCACAGATCCAATTCCCTAGATCAAGAGCCTCCTCACGCGCTTGTAGCCATCCCTTCATACACACCGCAGATGATCACTGTATTAGGGATCCCAAGAAAATCTGGAATTTCATTCGGAAAGTCACGGGAACCCCCAAGCACAACGCAATTCCATTATATCACTCATAACAACAGACACATCTCTGGTCCGGCAGAGGCCATGCACATTTTCAAGGACGTCTGGGAAAACCTATTCCACCCCCATCCACCAGACCCTGCCACACTTCAGCACGCACGACACAGAACAATGAACCAAAGACCAGAACCGCAGCACCGTATCCTACCCCATCATTACTCTGGACACCCTCTTCTCCCATCACACCCGCACTCCCCGGAAAGCACCCTGGAGAATCTGGTCTATTCCATTCTTTACTTAAACACCTTCCACTCTCTGCTGCTACTGCTCTCATTGACCTTTTCCCCGCCTTTCTAGCCTCTAGCTATTTTCCCACTCTCTTTAAGTCTGCTATGGTTTCCCTCATCCAAAAAAAAACAAAGACTTGATCTACACAAAGAACTACAGGCTCATAAGCCTGCTGGAATTCCTCAGGAAGATTTTTGAGACATAAAATGACTATAAAAGCTAACAGATTGGCTTTCGACAGCAACACTCTACACTAGACGCTCTAAACATAATCCTAAACTTGATACAAATCAACAATACATATGATTGTGCGACTGCACTCGCTACCAAGGACCTGGAGAAGGCTTTAGACACGGTCTGGCACGACGATCTAAATTACAATCTTTGTAATTCCTGTAATTCCTGCCAACATTAGCAAAACTGTTTTGCAAGTTTCTTGATGGCTGTACGATGCATATAAAGTTTGGGAATTCTCTGACTACTTCACCATGGCTAAAAACCAAGAAGATATGTTATCCGGGCTCTGGTCTGTGACCATGAGGCCTGGTCACAGACTGGGCGCGGGGCGTTGACCCCCCGAAACCCTCTGCAGGTATAGTCCAGGTATGGTCACTATCTAGGTATGAGAGTCTTTAAGTCGACCAAGTTTAGCATTTCATGATCTTCCGACTTCGTCGATTCCGCCTTTATGACTGTTAATGAAAGTTTAAATTTTCTTCAACTCCTCCAGATTTCCTGTTGACGTTATTGAGAAAAAAACTATTCACCTGTGTGTGGCTCAGTGGACATGTCCCTATTTTTTCATTTAGTAAAGTATGAGCTGAAGATTAAGACACTTGTGCAATATTTGGGAATCTTCATAAAGGAAACGTTTCGCCAGCAAGTGACTTCTTCAGATCCCCAAATATTTCATAAGTGTCTCATTCTTCAACCTGTCAATTTTCTAAACCATTTATATCATAAAATAGTTCTTTTTTTTTTGAGAAATTACCAAAAATGTAAAAAAAAATAAAAAGGGTTAAATAACTTCATGAATTTTTTCTTCTTTGTTTAGCTTTAAAAGCGTCGAGAACATTGTGTTGGGAGAGAATAATTGTGGATGATAAATGAGAAACTTCTCCAACATCTGGGTATCTTTTTCCTTAATAAAGATAACCAGATGTTGTTCAAATGTCTCATTTATCATTATGATTATTATGGGGAAGCGCTTAACCCACTGGGATTATACAACGCCTGTGGGTAAGGGGGGGGGTTGGAAGGTATTCAGGCTTAATTCAGGGAATTGGACAGATTCAATTCTCTAGATCAAGTCTCTGTCTATGTCTATCTTTTTCTCTATCTGTCTCTATCTCACAGTTACACATACGTAAATACAATTATACATAGTGTAAATTACCTAAGATAACCCAAAAAATCCAGACCAAGTGCTATACTGTGTTTGTAGATATAATGCATAATAAGCATGACTGGCAAGTAATACGCATCTTCACTTGATCAGGTATCAGACGTGACGACTCTGCATCGTGTGTAATACCTGGTGGTTCATGAGCAACTCTCTGAGACAAGAGAGACAAGCAGACAGACACACAGGCAGACAGAAAGACACACACACACACAGGCAGACAGAAAGACACACACACAAAGGAAGACAGAAAGACACACACACAAAGGAAGACAGAAAGACACACGCACACAGGTAGACAGAAAGACACACACACACACAGGCAGACAGAAAGACACACACACAAAGGAAGACAGAAAGACACACACACACACACACAGGCAGACAGAAAGACACACACACACAGGCAGACAGAAAGACACACACACAAAGGAAGACAGAAAGACACACACACACAGGCAGACAGAAAGACACACACACAGGCAGACAGAGACAAACAGGCAGACAGAAAGACAGAAAAGCAGACATAGCTAGACAGACAGACATGTTTATGTGTAACAGAGAAAACAAATAAAGCCAGGGTTCCCTGCAGCAGCGCACGATAATCAAGTGTCACTTCGTTGCTTACCCTGTCAGCAGTTTAGTGACACTCGTCTTAACACTATGCTTCAAGGAGTTTCATATGTACTCCAGCGTGTCTAAAACATTGCTGGGACCTATAAATACTTCGTATATATTAATAAACAATAGTAAATGACCAAGGCAGGTGTAAATGTTGACCTGTCAGTGTGTTTGTGACTATTTGAGTGAGTACAATTTCAGTACCTAATATTAGTGTCAGAACAAAGATTGGCTATGAAATCACAAGAAATACTATAAATTGTAATTATCATAACATAAAAATTATATAAAATGATATAAAAACGAGAAATAAAGGTATATCAGCAACACTTCTGCAAGCGGCAGGACTTCATGTTGCCGTCAGCCGAGCATCCAGCGCCAACTTCGCGGTCTTATATCTCGGTAAGTACTGGTCCTGACTTTTTTTTTTGGTCTTATTACACACAGAAAATTGCCCTCTTTAATTTAAAAAAAGAAAACGACTTTTTTTTCAAAATACTCGGAGAGCTGAGCGAGTTAACGTAGATCTACGTTTGGACAGTTAACGGGTTAAGGGTCGTAATTTATCAACATGTCGGTTTTCTAAATCATTTGTTCAAATAGTTGTGGTGCTATTAGTGTAAATTCCACAATCAAAAGAGTATATACGATACCCCCAATTTTCAAAAATAAAATTGGTAAATTGGCACACAAAGTTTAATAACAATCAGAACTTTCCTTTATATTAAATATAGAAGAAGGGAAGTTTTGAAGCCGACCAAAACAAAGTCTTCGTATGTCATCGAGTGGAAAACCATAATCCCAAAAATCATCAACAATTTTATTGAAATTTGAGAATTTACGCTGATACATTTCAAAACGAATCCTATCCCGAGTTTAAGTTGGATACGCCAGAGTAATGAGCTTGAAGCGCATCAGACGAGACACACAAGTTATTACATGGCATCCAATACCACTCATTCTCTGGTATAACACTGACACAGTGGCACCTACGAGGCCAAGTAACAGTAGAAAGTATCCTAAATGTAGGTTACTGTAGCATTCTAAACTTGATGTAAATCAAAGGAGTCATTCTTAAGTTATCGAACAGAAGTAAATGGAGAATAAAATATAAGAAAATCTGGATCATTGTCAAGACACAACTGAGCGAGAAAAAGCAGAGACCAGAAACTAGATTAGGAAAGAGGGGGGGGGGGAATAAAATGATAGTAGTAATGTTAGAAATAGTAGTAGCAGGTGTTCTTGTAGTAACAGCAGTAGTAGCAACAGGTGTAGTAGTGAAAGTAGCAGTAGTAGTAGCATTAGGTGTAGTAGTAGTGGTAGTAGCAGTAGGTATAGTAGTAGTAGCAGCAGTAGGTGTAGTAGCGGTAGTGGTAGTATTAGTAGTAGTAGCAGTAGGTGTTGTAGTAGTAATAGTAGTAGTAGAAGAAGGTGTAGTAATAGTAGTAGTGGTAGAAGAAGTAGTAGTACATTGGTGATGGTAGTAGTAGTAGTTGTAGCTGTAATAGTAGCAGTAGTAATAGTAATAGCAGTAATAGTCCCTTTTAGACGAGGCTTAATAATACACCAAACACAATATAACTGGAAGCAAAGGATGTCAAATTTAAGGATGCTTAACTATTGTGTGAGATGTAAACATCTCTCCCCAGCCTGGATGCTGCCACATGCCACTGACACAAACTTGCTCATGGTTTGATTTAAACCTTTCATATCCTGCCTATAAATATCTTTTTATTGTGAGTTTTACGCCCGTATCTCTTCATGTCTGAACGGGGAAGAGAAAAAGGGCTGAGTGGAAGAGGAGAAGGAGGACGAGGGGAAGGAAGAGGAGAAGGAGGACGAGGGGAAGGAAGAGGTGGAGGAGGGAGAAGGGGAAAAAATGGAGATTAGACGGTGACTGAAGACAAGATATAGAGACGAGGAAAAAAGCGAGGGGAAACAAATGAGAAACGAAAGAAAAAAGGGAGAAAAGAAGTCGGGATGAAGAGGAGGAGGAAGAGGACAACATGGAGGCTGGAAACAAGAATTTAAGCCGCAGCATTTAAAATGATCAACACAGCTGTTGAGTGCGTGAGAGTGCACGAGAGTGACAGCCATGATGATCACTGATGAGGGCGTGGGAGCACACAGAGCGGTAATGTGCACAATGTCCGAGACAGTCAGCTCCAGTGCACCATAAGCTCGCATAATACGCAACCCCGGCAGATCTGACTGTCTCCTCCACTGTTAAGATTGTAATGTCCTCTAAATGCAACATTTATAAGATATTTTTTGTCTATTGTCAAACAGTTTCTAAACCAATTAGGCTTTTGTAAACCGATTTAGAAAATAGAGAAAACAATATTTTATTTCGGAAATATGACTGATTAATTTTATTCACTTTCCTTTAGATGTTTAGACTCGTTAAATGTGGATTGATAAGTGTATTATAATTCACTAAAAAACACAAGTTGTAGAAATATTACTTGAAAATTTAGTAATGATGGAGTCGATTTCGAATCTGCCTCATACACATCTCTTTGACTCAGATGAGTCAAAGAGATGTTAGGAAGTATTTCTTTAGTCACAGAGTTGTTAGGAAGTGAAATAGTCTGGCAAGTGACGTAGTGAAGGCAGGAACCATACATAGTTTTAAGATGAGGTATGATGAAGCTCATGGAGCAGGGAGAGGACCTAGTAGCGATCAGTGAAGAGGCGGGGCCAGGAGTTATGTATCGACTCCTGCAACCACAAATAGGTGAGTACACACACACACATATATATATATATATATATATATATATATATATAATATATATATATATATATATATATATATATATATATATATATATATATATATATATATATATATATATATATATATATAATATATAATTAAATGATAAAAGAGGCAAAATAACTGTGTAATCAAATAGCAAAGGCATTCAACCAATCTCTCCACTCAGGAAAATTATAAAAACAGAGAAAGAGAAGAGGCCCTGAATCACAAGTCAGTAACTATAATATGCATACTGGCAAAAGCTCTGGTTAAGATAGCAAGGAAAAGGATATTGGGACACTTGGAGGAAAGAAGATTCTTTACATAAAACCAGCAAAGATTTAGGGTTGGAGAATTCTGTCTTACGGATATCCTGGAATTCTACGACAGCGTCGCAGAGATAAAACAGAAATGAAAAGAACAAGCAGGGTTAAAAGATGTTCTAGTGAGTCAATGAGAACCTAAATGACAGAAGCCAGACAGTAAGAGTAATGGATGAGACATGATAATGAGAGAGAATAACAAGTGGGATTCCGCAAGGATGAGTGTTAGGACCACTACTTTTCCTAATATACGTGAATAGTTGTGTGTGTCACTCATTGCTGATGGTGTAATATTAATGATAAGAACAAGAACAGGTGAAAAAAGAGTGAGTAGATGAGAAGAATTAGAGCAGGAGAGAACAGTCACCTCAACACAATGCAGATGTGAACAAACAAGTGGCTTTTCGACTTCATTTCAAGCAAATATAAGGTAAGTTTTTTTGGGTGTTTGAGGAAAGTAGACGGCAGACCGGGACGAGACAAGCTACAAATATCAGGTGAAAAAAAAAGACATGATATATACGAGATTACCAAAACTCGACAGCATCTAGGAACATGAACCAAGAATGTTTGAGTACTCGGCCCCAGCATGGAGCCCATGCTCGGTCACGCTAGTGCTGAATCTCAGATTGGTTCAAAGGTTTGCAACCAGACTAGTACCAGAACTGAGGGAAATGCTCTATGAGGAGAGGTTAAAGGAACTGAACCTGACGACCTTGGAAGAGAGCAGGACGAAGGGGGGCATGATTAAAACATATAAAAGAATCTCAAGAGGAATTGATTGAGTCGTCATGGACACACTGTTTGAATTAAGAGAGTCAAGATCAAGAGGACAAAGGCGGAAGCTAAAGACAGATCAGCGATAGTATCAAGGAATTTGAGAAATAGAATGTCTTGGATGCGGTAGTAGTGAAGACAAACTCAACACCTATACAGCTTCAGGAGAACATATGTTAAAGGCTCAAAGAGACCAGCAATCAGTGATACAGGTCAAAGCAGTCTCGGAGCCTGGGCCAGGAACTGAATCTCGACCCTCGTAAACATAAATGATTGAGTATACACACACGCAAACCAGTTAGCACAGGAGTTATGATACCTGTGTTGGTTCTCCTAGATAAGACATCTAAATCGCCTTCATTTTCCCAGCAACACTGGACATGGGGACATTCAACCACGCGTGACACAATGTATTCACTCAGAAGTGACTGTATTGTTGGACTATGACACAATTAGTATATTCAATAAGAAAAATGTTTGAATATAGGGCTATCGCAGATCTGTCCTATAGCACCAGTGATCTATTGTTTGACACGCTAATCATTTTCATGTTGAAATGACACTAATATTTCCTCAGTGGGTTAGAGGGAAAATATTTCATGGTACACATAAAATGTAAAATATAAAATGAAAGAAAATAGATATATGACTCTCAAAGCTAGATTATATTTGCGCTAAATTGTTCACAGTTGCATATAGAATTGCGCTTGAAAGCCACTTTCGCCCATTTACTCTGTCCACTATATCCATTAATGTAGTCTTAATAGTGCAGTAGTAGTTCTCTAAAGGTCTGAGATGTCTGGTAGTGTAGTTTAGCGGAGTTGCCAACCACCGTCTACCGTCTTGATCCACAGGGATCTGTCTTGATCCGCCGGCATCCGTCTTCATCCACCCTCAATCTTGAGCGATGGAAGTTCGGGGACTGCTACCATCATCTGTTACCAGCAGCAGCAGCCAGCTTGGTATGCAGCCTCCTTGTCTGCAGGATCAATGCTGCTTAAGCCGGGAGAATTCCATTAAATAGTCCAACATTTTTTTTGTCGGGTGAAGAGCAGCTTACTTTTCTTGAAACCTCACTGAAAACCACTGAACTTAATGCCTACATCATGAAGAGGAGAGATTTTAGTTCAATGGAATGAGCGCTGAGCACTTGTTGAACTAGGATTCTGGACAATCTTATCAGGTGAAGCTGTTGTGGGAAGTCCAGCTTTAACATGAGAGCATACAGCTCTCTCCCCTTGATAATAATTTATATCAAACTCACGTATACATGTATTTTATTCTGGGGAAGGCTGGGTTGACAGACCACGTTGGTTTGAGTATCGTGGCTGAGGTTAGTAAAAATACTTGAGACCTTATCAAATGTTAAACACACACACACAAACACACACGTATATGTATTATGGTAATACAAACGATAATAATTCTCATAAAAACACCCATGATTATTTACTTTATTAGATTTTCGGGGAAATGAAGTAATAAGATTCTAATGAGATTCGACGTTGCTATGCAGGAAAATTGTACCACGTCTTAGCACAAAATGGTTGGTCATAATATGCTAACTCAGATTTTGCTATAAATCAATCCTGTAAATAATTACATAATAAAAATGCAGCCTTGGGATTTGGGTTAAGCTCTTCTGCTACTAAAGATGACATTATTAACCTGGATCTCGCAAAACTGTTCTGCAATCTTGGAAAATATGTTCTTAACTCGAGAAGTTTTTAGCATTTACACAGAATGGTATACGAGGCTTTATTATACCCAGAGGTACCTAACTCTCACTTTAATTTTCTTAAAAAATGAAGAGGAACTTGTATTATGAGAGACAAAAGGAATGAAATAAAGATTATTTTATTGATAAAATGATTAACGTACTTAGTGATAAGAAGACGTTCACACCTCTACCAAAGAATCCTCTTGATCAGGTTAATAGCAATATCAACAAACTGTTCAAAGGTTTGATGACGGGAAACAATGTATTAGTCAGGCAGTTTTCAGCCAGGTCGACCTCCTTGCTTGGTCTGTATGGGCTGATTAACATACATATACCTGGGAATCCAGCAAGACCTATCATCAATTCAGTTGGTTCGGCTTCATATATCTTATAAAAGGGATTAGTCAAATTCCTTACTCCAATGGTGGATAATACTTTGGAAGCTCGTATGAAGAATAGTATGGATCTTACGAAGAGACACTACAGTTTGAGTATATCAATTGACTTTATTTTAACAAGTTTTTGATGTTACCAAGTATCCTTTATTTACTAGCTTTCCCCGATGAATAGGATTATCGAGTTGATTAAGCTGTGTGTAAAGGACTGTAAATATATTTTTGATGGTAAATCTTTTGCCATCAAAAATATGGGATGATCATGGGAAATCCTCTCAGCCCAGCACTGAACAATATCTAGGTGGAGTTTTCGATACCAAACAGCTAAAAAACATTTTATGCAATTCACCAAAATAGTTTAATTAAGTATGTGGGGTGATGTTTTGTGCCTTTGACGGGTTGACTAGAACCACGACTGTTTTTTTACCTGGCCTTAATAGTCTTTCAACTTCTATTAAGTTGACTCTTTTATTGGAAATGAACTCTCTGACTCGTAGAGCTGAGAAGAAATTTAAATTTACTGCACATAGGGAGGTCACTAATTTATGTTCATTCATACATTACTGTTTTCAAAAGCCTTGCGAATTTGTAAAGTTTTCAGATGAAGAAATAGAGATTTTTGACAATCCAGTTAAAATTTTAGTGAAAATGACCAATTATCAGCTAAGAGAACCTTTTTCAGGATTACACAAAAGGAAATACTTTCTCTAAAACATGTGTTGAATAAGAATATTCTTTCCAACATTCTGGGATATACAAAGTTTCTTTCACAGTATTCGATTATTATATTGACCAATCTGGAAAGCCTCTAAATCATAGATTATGACAGTATCATTGTTCAATAAGGAGAATGCAGGAGTCAAACGCCATATTTATTCCCATAAACTTATGCAATCACCCAGTTAACTGTCAAGCATCCTTGGTCATTATGTCTAACACTTCAGTAACTGAATTAAATTGAATTGAATAGGTCTTAATTAAACATGGCAGCCATCCAGTGTTTAATATAAGCCAAGGACTATGTAAGATAGATTTCTTCATTAATGAATTTATGGCCCATACCCTCAAACTGGGATGATTTACTAGGTCATGAGACTTTTCTAAGTGTAAGAAACTACTGCATTCTAATTACCAGGTGTTCAAATCTGTATGAACTCATAATCTTAACAGCCGTTCTTGTGGTCTTAGAAAATTTGTATTTTATAGGAGACTAGTTGAAGTATAAGACACATGTTCAACAACTGGGTATTTTTAGAATGTATAGACGTTTCGCCAACCAGTGGCTTGATCAATACAATACTGGGACAATTATCGGAAGCCTGAATATGTAGATGAGGTAATCAGTCCCTCAGCCTATGAGCAGGTGTTCAGTACTGTAGTCTTGATAAATCTGAATTACAGGCGGGAGGAAATGGGATTATATACAGGAGTGAGATGATATGCAGAAGATGAAGGCAGTGTCACTGGGGAATCCAACCTACAAGTAGCAATGCCTTCATCTGCTGCATCTCACCTGCCTCCTGTACATAATCCCACTTCTTCCTCCCTGTGCATCAGATTTATCAAGACTATGGTACTGAACACACCTGCTCCAAGGTTGAGCGACTGATTAACCCATCTACCTTTACAGGCTTCTGTTGTTGTCCCCGTATTGCACTGATAAAGCCATTGGATGGCGAAACGTCTACATAATAAGGAAATCCAGTTATTGCACATGGTGTTATGATAGGAAGTTAGTGTTTATATTATCGTGTGTTGATATCTAGCCTTCTCAATTCTCTTTCAATGTGAGGGATCCTATTTTCTTTGATTGCTTAGGTGCCTCAATGGCGTAGGTGTATTTACGAATTTATGAGTTTCATTACCATTTTGTTTTATTTCTAATGATATATAACGTACTTAATTTTGGTGTTTATCGTTTGTTAAAATATACAATATTATGAATAAATACTAGAAGAAATCCCATGTTACTAGTCATTTAGCGACGTGTGGTAACTATGTATGATTCGTGGTTTCACAACTGAATGTTTATACACAAATAACCCGTACATAGAAGAGACGAGCCTACTACGACGTTTTGGTCCAACTTGGACCATTTACAAGTCGGACCGAAACGTCGTCGTAAGCTCCCCTCTCCTATGTCCGGGTAATTTGTGTATTGTTCCAGTCACGGTATTGTGCCTTTTTGCTCTTTCTTACTGAATGTTTGTTAGTTTATAAACACTTAAAATATAACCACATAGGAATGAACAAAAATTCTTTTTGGAAACCAAACAATAAAGGAAAATTAAGTTATACAATGTTAGTGGAATTCTATATCGTAAAGTGGCTTGTGAGTTCACTTGATCTTTATGTTCCCTGGTAATGTCTGACAACTGGCTCTGGGCGCCTGTTTCATGGCTACCTCTCCTACCCCCTTCTCTCTCTCTCTCTCTCTCTCTCTCTCTCTCTCTCTCTCTCTCTCTCTCTCTCTCTCTCTCCTGCTACGTTGTATCCATGACAAGCTGCCGTCGGCGTCCTGAAGTTTTCACCTCATTTTTCCTCCCCTTCCTATGCAAGCTCCTGATAAAGGTTTATCAGTAGTCGAAATGGCCTTAGCTTCATATATATATATATATATATATATATATATATATATATATATATATATATATATATATATATATATATATATATGTCGTGCCGATTAGGTAAAACTGGTCAATTAGCAAGAACTCATCTAAAATTAAGTCCTTTCTAAAATTTTCTCTTATACGTTTAGAGATATATTTTTTTCATTTATGTTAATGTAAGAATTTATTATTTTGTACCAAGAGAAACTTTGAAAACCTACCTAACCTTATTACAACAAGCGCAATTTAATTTAGCCTAACCCAACTAAATATATTTTAGATACGTTAACATTAATTTAATAATAAACAAACACAGTGAAATATATTTTTTTCGTTATGTTTAGAATGATTTTGTCGAAATTATTGCATACACAAATTTTCACTTGTCTTATATGGCAAGGTGAGCGTTGCTATTTAAGCCAAAATCGCAAGTTTTACCTAATCGGCACGACATATATATATATATATATATATATATATATATATATATAATAATTTTGTACCAAACGAACCTTAGAAAACTTACCTAACCTTATTGTAATAAGCGTAATTTAATTTTGCCTAATCCAACTAAATATATTTTAGATAAGTTTACAATAATTTAATAATAAACAAACACAATGACATATATATTTTTTTTCGTTAGGTTCAGAGAGAGAGAGAGAGAGAGAGAGAGAGAGACAGACAGACAGACAGAGACAGAGAGACAGAGAGGGAAGCTCACGCAATTCAATAGAAAGTGAAATTCCTTATAAAAAAGAAGGGACCAAATAACTTGCATCTAAACTGCGATAAGTGCGAACTGTATCCTCAGACCATTACCAGTGTAACACAAATCATCACAAATGTAACACAAAGTAACACAAACGGAAATGCAGAATAAACGTAAGAGAAATATAACACAAATATAGCACAAATATAACACAATTATAACAGAGCACAAAAGCATCAAAAATATAACAAGGTTGTCCTCACGTTGATTTTAAATACAAAAATATAATTAGTCAAACCATGGCTCGTATTTGTATGTAAATAAAATTACATAAACTTGTAATGTGAGTATAAGTGCACTTGTAAGTATAAGTGAACTTGTAAGCATAAGTGTACTTGCAACGTAAGTATAAATGCACTTATAATATGTAAGTGCACTCGTAATGTGAGCATAAGTGCACTCGTAATGTGAGCATAAGTGCACGTGTAATGTGAGTGTAAGTGAGCTTGTAAAGTGAGTATAAGTGCATTTGTAAGCTGAGTGTAAGTGTACCTGTGATTTGAGTATAAGGAAACTTGGAATGTGAGTATAAGTGCATTTGTAATGTGAGTATAAGTGCATTTGTAATGTGAGCTTAAGTGCACTTGTACTATAAGTGCACTTGTAATTATAAGTGCACTTGTAATTTTAAGTGCACTTGTAATTATAAGTGCACTTGTAATTATAAGTGCACTTGTAATTATAAGTGCACTTGTAATTATAAGTGCACTTGTAATTATAAGTGCACTTGTAATTATAAGTGCACTTGTATACTTTCACTTATAATGTGAGTATGAGGGCAGGGGAAATATCAGAGCTGGAACAGATACAGCGATCGTTTACGGTCAGCACAGAGCCAATAAAACATTTAAATTACTGGAAACGCTTAAAAGTTATCAGTAAAGCAGAGGAGAGAGAGATACGTGATAATAAATACCTGGAAAGTACTTAAGGGCCTTGTCTCAAATCTACATACTACCATAACATCATACTGGAGTTAAAAATGAAGAACTGAAAAATAAACCCAGTGAAAAGGAAGGGTGCAGTGGGCACAATAAGGGAGCACAGTATCAACATCCGTTGTCCCAGACTATTCAACATCTTATCAGATGATAGAAACACTGCTGGGACAAGAGTAGAAGTCTTCAAGAGGAAACTGGACAAGTATCTTCAGGTGCCAGATCAACCAGGCTGTGATGGATATGTGGGTCAGGGATCCACCAGCAGCATCAGCCTGGTTGACCAGGTAAGCACCAGACGAACCTGGGAGTAGAAAAACTCTCGGAACTCATCAAAGGTAAAGGACAGACACACACTCTTTCTCTCTCACTTTCTCTCACTTTCACTCACACACATAAATGGTGGTGTTCAGCAACTAGTGAGATGTTACATGCCTGGCATTCCACTTAGCATAGCACTTTGAACAAGGTTCATTTTTCTTTGCTGATTCATACGTGGAAAATATTACACTGCCTCAGGTGGCTCTATACTAGACGAGACCTGAGAGAGAGAAAGCGTTGGGGGAATGCCACATTCTTATTTTCAATTGACATTCTTATTATTCTCCAAGACATTCTTCTCATTCTCCAAAACACACTAATCAATTTGAAAGGCATTTTAATCTTTCTAAAAAGCACTGTAAGCATTCTTTAGAACATTCATATAGTTCTCCTACACAATTTATCATTCTTAAAAAAATATTATCATTCTCTCCATGATATTCTTAATATTCAAGTCATATTAACCACTCTTGAAAACGTTCTCCCAAGATATAATAATTTTCCAGAGGTATTCTTATCATTGTCCCAATATCTACTCCCCAAGACGTTCTCCAGGTCATTCTCCAAGCTTACTTTCCAGGACATTCTTCCCAAGACATTCTTCCCAAGACATCCTCCCCAAGACATCCTCCCCAAGACATCCTCCCCAAGACATCCTCCCCAAGACATCCTCCCCAAGACATCCTCCCCAAGACATCCTCCCCAAGACATCCTCCCCAAGACATCCTCCCCAAGACATCCTCCCCAAGACATCCTCCCCAAGACATCCTCCCCAAGACGCTCACCTGGACTCTAAAGTCGAGGCTCCAACATTCTGGAGAATGAAAACGCGCTTAACTTCCTTTCCATAATTCATTAACAACTTGTAATACTGGACCCAGCCTGAATTAATAAGTTATCCGCCAGCCCGCCCACCCGCCCGTACACGCCCACCCGCCCGACCGACTGCCCACACATCTTGCCTAGTTTTGTTTTGCTTTGACTAGCCTAGCCTAGCATAGCCTTGCCTTGTGTAGCCTATCATAACCTAGCCTTGCGTAGCCTATCATAACCTAGCCTTGCGTAGCCTATCATAACCTAGCCTTGCGTAGCCTATCATAACCTAGCCTAGAGTTGCCTACCCTAGTATGGACTTGTTTAACGTAGCCTAGTCTGGCCTAGCTAAGCCTTTCCTAGACTAGGAAAGGCTTGGTTAGCCTTTCCTAAACTAGGCAAGTCAAACCAAGCTGAGCCTTTCCTACCCTAGCTAAGTCAAGATTAAGTCTAGCCTTTCCTAGCCTAGCCAAGTCATGCTTTCCTACCCTAAAGTTGTCTGAAGCCTTATTTTTATTTGAAGACGTTTCGCCAACTGGTTAGTGGCTTTATTTATTCAATAAAGGGCTAATATAAAGTTGAAACTAGAACTAGAAGAAGATGGGATAATCAGTCCCTCAGTCTTGCCGAAATATTTTTTTTTTATATTTTATTTAAAACAGTATATACAATACATGTCATGACAAAATCGCAATGTGAAACATATACATAAGCTCCACACCCTACCAGAAAATTAAACACAAATATGATCAATCTCCTTCTTATTAACCTTGATACTAGGTTGACTTATCTTTACTGAAAAATATCTGAATACAACTACAAAACTGCAGTAAAACTATACACAAAACAAAAACTGCCGTTACCTAACCACACCTCATACAATACCCATCTCCCTGCTCACACATGTTACAAAAATTAAACACCACAACTGCCATAATAAAAATAAAGCATCATATTACATTCCATAAACACACAGGAACAAAACACTGTCTCTGCAAAAGTCTTACCCAATCAGTCCTTAGACCTGCTATGACTGTAATACACCAAATAACATGAAACCATTACAGCACTACCATGCACACTTGTAAACCCCCTGTTATTTTTTTTCATTCCTTTTTTTTCCAATTTTAAGTAAATACCCTTTCGAGTCAGACGTAATAGTCATAATACAAGTCACAAACATATTCTTATTAATCTTGAAACTATGTGTACTATCCAAACTCCCCCCCAACACCTCGAACAAAATCCCAACACCCTACACACACGTTACAAATATTAATCAAAATTAACTGCCATTACAATGTAAGACACCACTATATTACATTCAACGATCACATAAGATCAAAAAACTAACTCTTCAAAAGTGTGTAGCCTTACCTAACCTACTGCTGTATACCACAACAGTGCTCCTAGAACCTGGTGCACATCAAATAAAACCTCCCCATACCCATACATTTCAAGGTTTACCACCACCATGTCATGCTAGAACCATATGACATTCCCTGTGTATGACACAGACAAAACACAAAAATTACCCCGGTGGTAGCTGAAAAAGTTAACACAAAGGAAAATAATATTTTCTCCACCCACACACACGCACCCAACATACATCCAAACACCTGCCGTACGTGACACAATGTCCATACACCAACACACGGATCTCACTCACACAGGCGGCATCTCTAATAGAGATCTTCCAATATATATTTTTCTTTAATATAGTCAACAAAGGTTTGCTTTGACTCACAAACCCCTAAGAGATTATGATGACGCCGACAGTAAGAAAACAGAAAATCTTTCCCTTATGCTCCCAACACCCCCCTTCCCCCAACTACCCTTCTGTGCTAACCTCACTAACTACTGATTAATAAAAACATATTTTTTTATTATTTTTTTATTTTTGAAAGCAGAGCACCCGAAACCTGAAGCATCAACAACAAACCATCCTCATTTCCCCTGACACCCCTGCTACCCTAATAAAACCATACCTCACACACACACTCTCATGTTAGTCCCTCACCCCCCCCTCCCCAACAATAACGCAACAGTGAGGTTCTGATAACCCAAGGAAAACGCCTTACACCACCTTCCTGCATACACCTCTTGATTACGACATCTCGTCCTATAGAATCCTGCCGCCAAAGCTCTAATACGGACAGCACCCTGCTCCTCGAGGCATGCACCACGAGATGTAAATATACTCCACCACTAAATATGCCACCGCCCTTCTTACATCCTCAGGACACGCCTCAACATCCATGCTTAACCCCCTAAGGGTTGACAAACCCCCCGCCCCTACCCTTTTCAAAACCCCACTAAACCATTCCCTCACACCCCCCCCTACTCCTCACAAAAGTAAATAACGTGATATGCAGTTTCAAGCCCACCACATTTTAGGCACAACCCCTCCCTTATTATGCCAATTCTCCACAATTGTGCCCTTGATGCCAAAATGCCTAATAAAAACCTATACCCTGTTTCCCGTACCCTAGGTGGTATATGCAGCCTCTTCATCCAATACCACACCAATTTCCAATTATACATTGGATAAATCCCTGATCCCTGCACTATCTCTTTCTTCCCCCCTACCCTATCCAACTTACTCACCTTCACCCTACCTGGCACCCTGACCACTGAAAGATATCTCAAAATATCTTCACAATGCAATAAATCCCTACCCTTCCACCACCTACGTACCTCGCTCATAACCCTCCCCACTCGCCTGCCCCCCATCCCCCCATGCTATAAATTCCTGTTTTACGTATATATTTTGAAGCCTTCTCCCCAATGGTATCAACCCCATACCCCCCAACCAGTTCCTCCCATAGCTCCAAATGTATCTATAAACCCTTACCATCAAAATCCTTATGTCACACTCCCGTAGAGGATAGACAGTCGCCACAAACCACAGTTTACTATAAATTAGAGCATTCACTACCACTGCCCTTTGTAACAACATTACCTCTCCAGGACTGAAACCACCTAACCTACCTAGCGCTTTGTTCACCACCAACTCCGAATTTTATTCCCTTGCCAACAGACTACTATGACTAAAAATGACCCCACATATTTTTAAGCTATTAACACACATCCACCCACCCCTACTCCCCAACGGCCCACCCACCCACGAACCTACCTCCAACAACCTAGATTTCGCTCTATTGATGCCCATCCCAGTAGCCCCTCCAAACACCTCAATAATCTTATTAACATTTCCTAAACCCTCACTACTCCCCACCATAATTGTAGTGTCATCAATATAACCTACTATGCCCGATACACAACCCCACTTTTCATCCCCACTCCATACCCCCTCACGAACCAACCTATAAAAGGGGTCCTGCAGACACCCAAAAAGGATCTGAGATAGGGGACAACCCTGCCTCAGACCCCTCTCAAACCTCACCTGAACCCCTAACCTACCATTAACCTGTACCCTCGCCAAGGCACCATCATACAAGGTCCTTACCCACCTAACAATTTCCCCGCCAAACCCCTGCCTCCCTAAGATCTCATATAACATCTCCCTGTCTACACTATCATATGCCATTTCCCAATCTAACCCCAGAACCCCTCCCCCTTCCTTCAGTTCCACAAAAGTCTTAATTATCCTATGCCCCGTCCTAATGCTATGTCCAGGTATACCAAACTGACTTTCCTCTAAAACCTTTTCCAACACCCTTTTCATCCTATTCACTAATATCTTTGCAAAAATCTTGTAATCAGAGCATAACAAAGTTATTGCTCTATACCTTCTCAAAACATCACTGTACTTGCTTTTTGGTACTAACACCACCACCCCAGTCCTCTGCACCTCATCCATCGTACCCCTATCCTTCATTTGATTCAGCACCTTTACTAAAACATCCTTCAAAACATCCCAATGACATACATAGAAATCCACAGGTAACCCATCCACCCCAGGTGCTTTCCCCATGCGTAACCCTTGCACCGCTTGCCATACCTCTTCAATCGTTATTCTTCCACCTAACCCCTTCCTATCCTCCTCCCCTAACCTCTCCTGAATGCTCTCTAGCACAATCCCCCTACAAAACTCATCCCTCACTCTACCCACGAACTTATCCTGAAACCAATACCTTGCATAAGCACACATCCCGTCTGTCGTTCTTAGCACCTGACCTTTATGATAACCCCCAATCTCCTCCTCTACCTTCAACGCCGTTATTGTCATGCCTGTTCTACGTGTCCTAAATCTCCTCAGAACAGTACCCAATAGCCTATCACCCCATAACACCTCTTCTAATTGACTACGAACCCTTATCGCTCAAAAAACTTCATTCTGAATATCCTTTAGTCTACCCTTAAGATACGCTATTTCCTGTTGATGACACCCTCCTCCTCCACCACTATAACAATCCCTTAACCTCCCTTCCAAATATCCCTGTAACCCATACCTATACCTAGCCTCCTCAACCCACTCACGCCTATAATAACCTCTCACTGCCTCCTTTGCCATCAAATACCACCACTTTCCAATGTCACAAATGCCCCTACCCCCACCCTAGAACCCCTCCCACCAAGCCTCGAAACCCTCACGATCCCCCTCTCGTTTCAGCAAACTAACATTCAACCTCCACAAGTCCGAATAATATTTAACAGCATCCACCCACCCCAACACAGCCACCACACCCCTGTGATCTGAAAACCCAACGTCTATATTACGCACCTCTTCCACATTTATACTTGAAGACACGTACACCCTATCCAACCGTGCTGCATATCCTTTCCTAATAAACGTATGTTCTACCAAAACCTGTCTACCATCTACTACATCCCGAACCCCAACCGCCCCTAACAAGTCCCTCAACACCGCTAACACACAACCTGCTCCTCTCGGTTCTACGTCATTCCTTCTAATAACACAATTCCAGTCTCCCGCTATCACCGTTACCGCAGGAAGACCTATTAATGCATAAACTAAATAATCCCTCACGAAATCCCCCTTGATACTAGGCGCATTAACTGCTGTCATATACACACCCAGAAAATAAACCGAGATGTCACCCCAAACCCCATCTACCCTTACAATCCGCACCCCTCCTACCTCCTCCCACGACCTCAAATGAAAAGGGCAGGATTCCCTAATACCTACCAAAGCCCATCCCTTGAAAAGTTCCGAACTTCCTGTATATAAATTAAATCCCTTTAACCTCAAATCCCTACCACACCTATAATTGTGTTCTTTGAGTTAACAAACATCAATACCCTCTCTCCGCAAAGTACTCTCAACCCAGAACCTCTTGACCTCCACGCGGAGGCCATTAACATTCATACTTAAACACTTAAATTCTTTAAAGGTGGTTTCCCCCGATGCTTCATTATTCATGCTCCACCTGCATTGACTAAGAACCCACCTTTCCCTGGGCCCTGATCCCACCTTGTCTACACGCTTCCTTTACTCCCTCCCTCTCATCCCTATCCCTTTCTGCTAACACTTTCTTCCCTGTTTTCTGAGCCGGCATCAACACATCATCTTCCACCGAACCACTAGATCTCTTACAGGATTCTCCCACGACCTTCATGATCTCTTCAGAAACTGCACTGACTACATTGTCCTCCTTATGAATTTCCGCCTCAACCACACACACTCTCCCCTCATCACCACAACCACTCTTACTCACGTCATCACTCAGCACTTCACCCAGACTTGCCATTACTTCCGGGTTATTCCGCAGCTCATAGTCCTCGCCCATGGAAGGTGGACTATCAATCAACTTCCTTAGATCCTCCAACATAGGATCTGTCAATTCCACCAAATCATTGCCATCCTCCTGTCCGACGGCGACTGTAGAATCCTTCACCTCCTCTGGACATGTCACAGGTGGTAAGGACACCACCAACGCCTCCGCTTCCTCCATCTCGTCGCTCCATCGACGTGCTCCTCCTTCCTTACGCGCTGGAGAAGACTCATTCCTCTCCAGGTCACTGAAACGGCTCTCCACACCAATCCCCCTCACCTCCTCTCCACGTCGTTGCTGGGGTAACTGTCCTTGTCTCTCACAAGCCACTGCCAAATGCCCCGCCTGTCCACATAGCCGACACGTCCTCACTTGCCCTGCATATGTCACATATACTTGTGTACGAAAGAGGGGCATCAAGACATATGATGGTATAGGCACCCTCAAGGACATCTTCAGACTGTATGATCCTTCTGGCAATCTTGTGTAGGCACCCTGTTCCCACCTACCGACATTTGCTGCATGAATCACTCCATGGGCCTTGAAAACATCCCTCACATCTTCTTCATAAGCCTCAAAAGGAATATTACGTATCCTTATCCACTTGTACATCGCCGATACATCCCTCAAACGCACCTCCAATCCTTCCCTCACAACCATCCTCTTTTCTTGATAATCGTCAACAGCTCGTTCATAGACACCACTCGACGAGAACTTCACAAAACACTCTTGTTGCTCCATTAAGTGATATTCCATAAATATCTGAAGTGGCGAATCCATATGTATCACTTAGAATGGCAGGTAAGAGAACGTCTGCATTTGAAGGGTAAATGGCTCCAGCAAGCACATCAATACACACTGTATTTACTCTCCTTCTGTATGACTCTGCCATTGCTGAGAAAATGAAGTTGTCAAAACTGGCCACCAGAGGCGCATGTCAGCACACCCTCACACCACAGTGGTCGGGCAGCAACTGCCGAAATATACACAGAAGACAATGGAATATGAGGTAATTAGTCCCACAGAAGACAATGGAATATGAGGTAATTAGTCCCTCAGGCTGGAAGCCGGTGTTCAGTAACTTACTTTTGATGAATTCAATGACTAATCAAGACTAAGATACTGAACACCAGCTTCAAAACTGAGGGTCTGATTGCCTCATCTTCCACTCAACTGTCTCTAGTTGCCGCACCTCTGGATTACCTCTGAACTGAATTGATAAAGTCACTTGTGGGCGAAACATTTTGAAATAAACTACTCTGTTGAATATCTGTCTAATTTTTCAATTGGTCGACACTGAATGCCAATATTGTAATGTTAGCCTAGCCTTGGCTACTCCTACTCGCTTATCCTCGCCCCTCCCTGCCTGTCTAGCCCCACCTCGCCCTGCTAGACTCTGCATTTTCTAGCCACGACCCTCCAAAACCTCGCTCAGTTCCTCTTAGTTTCGCCTCTCCTTATCCTCGCCTAGCCTCACCTAGCCTCTCTCCACCTAGCCTAACTTCTCCCCACCTTGTCTAGCCCCACCGTCTCGCATGGTTACAATCACCTTGAAATATGCACAGTTTCTCTTGCATGCAAATTCATCTGTGCCTCTAAGGGGAGAGCCATAAAATGTGGAAATTATTTCGTGTGTGTTTGTGTGCTTGCAGTCGACGAGGCGAGAGCCCCAGCCTAGCTGCTGTCTGATGTACACACAACGTCTTGTTTATAACTCCTCGCTCTGGAGCAATCATTAGCATTTATGGCACTCTGAATGGTTTAAACACAAATGAGTTTGTTTAAACCATCGCCGCACAAACCATTAGTAATATATAGGGTTTTCTGGAGGGTTTAGAGACCAGGAAGCTCGGTTACACCATCTCTTAACAAACAATTATTGACATCGCAGTCACTGATGGGTAAACGATAGTTTAAGCCGACAAGTAGTGAGAAAGACACTATATTTGTAGTGAGGTCTTTAGTAAGATGTATTGTCCATGGCTGGGGTTTTATCTAGTACATTATGGAAAATCAAACTTCCAAGTAATTATAAAATATAACGATACTTACGATATGGCTGGAAGTACAAAGGTGCAAGTCTTTTCGGTTCCGAGACTTTGATCACTCCAAATAGTTCAAGAAAATACAAGAACGCAGTATTTATGGTTGGAAAAAGCACGTCACTGGTCAATGAAGAACAGGCCAGGCATCAGGCCCTGTCATAGCCGTGTCACGGGACTGCAGGGAATCAGTGTGTGATAGTATCATATGTGCCAACTCTTTGTTCTATGATGTTAAAGGTAGCAATTAAGGATGCCTTAACACAGTGGTACCTGTCAGTGTTTTATTCTCTGTAAATCAGCTCTGCGTCGTTCCTGTGCATCTGAGGTCCTTCCTTAGATCTGTACTTGTGTCTTGAATGGATCTATAGAGGGACATCCAATACTGACAGGCGTCATTATAAACTGTTGTTACCAACACCAAAGAACAAAGAGCTGGCAAGTACACCAACTGAACTACCCCTGCACATGTGATGTTATTAAACAGTGATTCCCTGCTGACACGACTGTAAGATGACTTGAGGCTTTCACTTGTTTTGCACAAGTGACCTACTTTCTCCACCGTATATACTGTTTCTTTTATTCTTTTGTATCACTTGGAGTGACCAAGATCCCAGAAGTTTTTGTGTCCATTCATCTAAACATTTGCGGCCTTATAAGGCACACGAGTACAGTGAGGTCAGCCTCGGGAATGGTCTCAAGTAAGGTTATGAGACCAGTAACTCAGCAATATGCATATTGAATGTGCCGATGTGTGGAGGAGAGAGAGAAGGGGAAGAGAGGTAAAGAGCGGAGTAGGTCCATAGTTATATAAACCATATAAAATATGTGCAATAAGGTCTGAAAATATGCTCATTCCCTTGTTTTGTCTGATGGTATCAGGTCACGCCCTGTCTCCCTGGTTGATACATTGGATCATCCTCCACACGGAATGCTGTAAACCCCTGCAGGTCTGATGAAATCTTTAATGGTTTTGTTGGTTACGACAGCAAAGTCCATATGGACTTCACAGGTGGAGATGATAGCATAGGAAGTCCTCTGTAGGAGGACATGACAGCGACCAATGTTAGCTCTTTTCCTGGGCCGGTATGGATGAGTAATACTTTCATTTTACTGGAGTGGATGAAGTGTAGTAGGAATTAAAGAGTGATGAAAGCGTCCTTTATGTATTTTTGGTCCTAATGAAATTTTTCATTACAAATGCCGAGGGTGGAGAGGAAGAGACCTATGATGACTTTGCATTTAATTTTGGGGTCATTGTATCATGTCATCAGGGTGGACTTTTTATAACTCCTGTGTTTGAGAGTCTTTCCTTCTCATCTTTTCCAGCAAAAGGAAAGCTTTATACATCCACACCGCTACCAGGACGGATAAAATCATCAAAGATTCCCTGCAGCCTCCACTCCAGCATCACGGACTTGTGGGCAGCAAGAGAGTTATATCAGAAAGATCAAACCAGACGCAGGATTCTGGAAGCAGCAATTAAAAGTTCATCAGCCCCTTGCTAATAAAACGAGGGAATGTACACACTGACAGATACATTCCCTTGTTTTCCTCCATTATATCAAATATATGAATAATAATTGCTTCCAAAATCCTATGTTTTGTTTGATCCTTACCCTGGAATAATGTATTGCCCAAAAAAAAATGTTTTTGGGAAAAAAAAAAAGGCAAAGGCATCACCAGACCTCAGAGACTAAAGAGTAGCACCGCTGCTGGGGTCTGCAGCAGACCTCAGAGACTAAAGAGTAGCACCGCTGCTGGGGTCTGCAGCAGACCTCCAGTAAGTGGAAGACGCAGTAAGGTAAACATTAGGAAGACAGAGCGTGAGTCTCAGACTCGCTTGCACCAACACAAATAAGCTTAGAGGATACACAAGATCAGCAACGTATGCAAACTACACTCACACATCATGGACAGTTATATCAGGAGGAGGATCAAACCGAACGCAGGAGTTCTGTTGCAGCCATTATATTTTTATCTGACGCTAATGAGAAAAACTGGGAAATGTACATATTGGCAGGAATGTCGAGAATTTTGAACAAGTTCTAAGCAACAAAAATATTTTCTATGGACCTGCCCCCGCTCCTTCCCCAAGACCCACACATCGTGACTTAGATTTTTCATATTGTTTGATTTATCTGTCTCCTTATGACCTCTCTTGTTATCTCACTTGTGACCTCTTCCTAGCCTGACCTCTGAGTGCTCGTTTGCTTTATTAAACTGTATCTGTGTGTCCAGTCATGGAGTATAAACTTAGTAACTTTCTCACTATTGTGATGAGTAAGAATCATCTGTGGTCGGGTGGGAGAGGTCAAAATTTAGGTTGAACCAGGAAAAAATCCCATAGAAATAATTTTGGTGTTATTTGGTGAATAAATGTATCCTGAATCATATATTTAACATCCTCATGAGTTCCTTTTCGGTTTTTTTTTTACAGTTTGAAAATAATGACCCTTCATGGCCATATTTCATTTTGGGTCAAGCGCATTAGGGCGATTATAAAAGAACCCAATTGATGATGTTTTATTTTAATTACGTTGATAATATCAGCAGAGCGAGAGGAAGAAAGAAGGAAGTGGATCTGTGGCGCGTGTGAATTGATTTTATTTGCCTCTAAAATTTCGAGAATCAGGATTCAACAATAGTTGGCAGAAAGGACTTGAATACTCTTCTTAAAGACAAAGTAGTGGAGACAGTGAACGGCAAAGGTACCTTCCAAACAAGGCTCAAACCTCACTAGTGGGTAGGGTTCTTCTTCACGATATTTGTCGGAAGAATTAAATCGATATAATCGAGAGAGAGCCAAGGAGCGGAATGCCAATGATGGGTCATTTAAAAACCAACTGAGGACTCCCAATGATGAAGCATTTAGCTGGAGAGAAAATTGCTTATATTGCTGTGGAGTTCTTGACCCCCAGGGACCCAGACAGAGATCCTGTAATAGTAGTATGAACAGTATCCACCAGAAATACCATTGTGGAGAAATGCTACAGTCGTGCTGACTCGTGGGCAAATGAGGTTCAAACTCAACTTGAGGGATGCATCGATTTGGTGGCAGCAGAGGGTAGATAATATCTTTGTTGCTATCAGGTATTCATGCATACCTCACCAACCAGTCCTTGATGAAATATCTATTTTGAGGCATTATGTAGCTGGTTTGAGAAGGATTGTGAAGCCGAGGTATTATACACTCTTGATCAACTTCCTCTCACATGAGTGAAACAGTAAATGATGTTTACAGCATAAAGACACTAAAGCAGAAACTGCAGGAGCACTATGGTGTTAACCTCTATTTTGCTGAAATCAATGGTAAGGAGAATGTGGCCTGTTTTCGAAATATGACAGATTTCATTATCAATGACAAGTGGTATTTAGAGAGAGAGAGAATGAAAGGAGAGAGGGGGATATTCAACACAAGGGACAGATAAAATTGTAAATGCTGTTGCTAGATTTTACTAGATATTAAAGAAGCAAAATATATACACACGTAAGAAGTATGCATCAGTCGATGACATCAATGATCCAAACAGAGGGAGACAGACAGCATTTAACTCCGCTTATTCATAAGATTGTAGAAACACTGATACCAACAAGTGCTGCCAAGCAGGTTAGTACATACAGGTCAAGCTATTTTACAGGTTGTGAAGCAGACGACAGTAATGGTAAAGAACCTTTTCTGCTTTGTTTCTCAAATTTATATAAGGAAGTTTGTTTATTAACGCATTCAGTCATGCAGGAGGAGAGTTTGAAGACTAACATCTCAATCATATCCAACATTCACACAGTGGTCAGCTGATAATGTTCATCACAATACACAAACTCTCACTGGAAAAGAAATGCCCCAAAGTATGGGAATAATATCATTGCTCATCAAACACCAGTTACAATTAATTATTTAGCGAATCAAGTGTAGAGCTGCTTGCTAAAGGGATACCAGTGACTTTGTAAATGGTCCAAGTCGGACCGAAACGTCGTCGTAAGCTCCTCTCTTCTATGTGTTGGTTTTTGTGTATTGTTCCAGTCACGGTATTGTGCATTTTTTTGTTATTTATGGATACCAGTCATCCCATACACTACGCCTTCAACATCAGCTTATTTATGGATACCAGTCATCCCATACACTACGCCTTCAACATCAGCTTATTTATGGATACCAGTCATCCCATACACTACGCCTTCAACATCAGCTTATTTATGGATACCAGTCATCCTACACGCCTTCAACATCAGCTTATTTATGGATACCAGTCATCCCATACACTACGCCTTCAACATCAGCTTATTTATGGATACCAGTCATCCCATACACTACGCCTTCAACATCAGCTTCAACAGTAATAGTCTACGAGGCAGTACTATCTTTGCAGTTCCCGTACACAAAACATCCATCAGAGTAAATAACAGAAAAACTTCCGTGAAGTCACATGTACTCGTCTTGCCAATCATTGATCTCAGTCGAAATGATGATACGTGTGTATATTCAACTTTACCCTACAGAGAATAACAAGCAAGTAGCCTAAGCTTGCCAACTACTGTGGATAAAAACAGTGGAGACAGTAACCACTGATAGCTTAGCAAAGAATGTAGCACGTAAGGGCGGATTCTACCTTCTAATGAATACTTGCGATACTGTTTTTCTGAGTATCATGTAAAATAAATGTAAAAAAAAACAACATATCTTATTTACAAGGAACCCGTGACGATTTTGCCTTGATAGTTAAAACAAAGATTCATGGAAATACATGGGAGACCTCAAGGTCTGCCCGTCCCTTGTGATAGACTTCTACCAGAGCAGAAATTATTTATAAAGTAGCCTAATTGATAAAATAACCCAATTGATAAACCCGTCGTAATGATTTTGGACTAAAAAAATAAGCGAAGAGTACGTTAGGAAACGCTCTTTTCTGCAACACAGTAAACGTAAAAATATGTGTTGTATCTTACATCACATAAAAGAAAATGTGCACATGAGAAATGGTAAATAGCATCTGGACGTATTAGACTGACTGAGTCCGGAAACAAACGTACTTCTTTGTGTGTGTGTGTAGCGCACAAGGGGGAGGGGGAGAAAGAAAGAGAGAGAAAGAAAGAAAGAACAAGAGAGAGAGAGCAGGCTTCTTCAGTCCGTTGCAAAAGTGACTAAAATACAGAAGGAGTTGTAGAAGAGACTGGGGTGATCACTCCCTTAGCCTTGATACCAGGTCAGTACAAGGTCAGATGCCATGTCAGTACAAGGTCAGTTACCAGGTCAGTACAAGGTCAGATACCAGGTCAGTACAAAGTCAGTATAAGGTCAGTACAAGGCCAGATGCCAGGTCAGTACAAGGTCATATACCAGGTCAGTACAAGTATAAACAACCTTAGACTACTGTAGTGACCCAGAAAGGTCACTAAGATACCAGCAGCAGCCAGCCACTTCAACATAACTCAATGTTAAACTCCCGTAAATATCGCCTTCATCTGCAACGATTAAAAAACTCATCAAAACTTGCAATTAATGGTAGAGGAAACTCATAACAATATTTCAAATTGCTCAGCACTGCATCGTAGCGTTATACGAACCCATGATGATTTTTAAATTAATATAATGAGCTAAATCCGTCTGTGTAATTCAGCGCAAGAAGTGATGCAGGATTGAGCCTTCTGACTGGTGAGGTGAAAGACGAACCAATACTCGACAATACTAGAACAATACTAGACAAAAATCTAGACCAATACTAGACAAAAATCTAGACCAATACTAGAACAATACTAGACAAAAATCTGGACCAATATTAGACAAAACTCGAGACCAATATTAGACAAAACTCTAGACCAATATTAGACAAAACTTTAGACCGATGTTAGGCAAAACTCTAGACCAATTCTAGATAAAACTCAAGACCAATACTAGACAAAACTCATGACTGATATTAGACGAAACTCTAGACCAATATTAAACAAAACCTTACAAAGAGGCAGACTATAATTATAATTACAATTAATAATAATAATAATAATAATTTGAGTTTTTAACAGTGGTCGTCTCCCGCGAGAGAGAGTGACCCAGCAAACAGGAAAACATTTCACCGTCACTCATATAATCATTGTCATGGCAGAAGCGTGCTGGCAGCACAGATGACCCTCCAAACAACAATATCCACAGCCCTCCTCCTGAGTGCAGGCACTGTACCTCCCACCTCCAGGACTCAAGTTCAGCCAACTGGTTTCCATGAATTCTTTTATAAATATTATCTTGTAGATGAATGGTTCAGGACAATAACCATACCAAATATAAACTGAATAATGTAGATCTTAATACTTGTGATTGCGAAAAGGATTTAGGAGTTCTGGTTAGCAGTAATCTGAAACCAAGACAACAGTGCATAAGTGTTCGCAATAAAGCTAACATAATCCTTGGCTTCATATCAAGAAGTATAAATAATAGAAGTCCTCAGGATGTTCTTCAACTCTATATATCTATATATATTTAGATTATGCTGAACAGTTCTGGTCACCGTATTACAGAATGGATATAAATGCACTGGAAAACGTAAAGAGGAGGATGACAAAGTTGATCCCATGTATCAGAAATCTTCCCTATGAGGATAGACTGAGGGCCCTGAATCTGGGGGGATATGATTGAGGTGTATAAATGGAAAACAGGAATAAATAAAGGGGATGTAAATAGCGTGCTGAAAATATCCAGCCAAGACAGGACTCGCAGCAATGGTTTCAAGTTGGAAAAGTTCAGATTCAGGAAGGATATAGGAAAGCACTGGTTTGGTAATAGAGTTTTGGATGAGTGGAACAAACTCCCAAGTACCGTCATAGAAGCTAGGACGTTGTGTAGTTTTAAAAATAGGTTGGATAAATACATGAGTGGGTGTGGGTGGTTGTGAGTTGAACCTACTAGTTTGTGCTGCTAGGTCTTATGCTGTGCTCCTTCCTTAAGTGGAAGTGACCTGACTACCTGGAGTTTACCTGAAGAGGGTTAACTCCAGGTAGTCAGGTCTAAGCCGGGGAGTGACATGGACCTGCCTCGCATGGGTCAGCAGGCCTGCTGCAGTGTTCCTTCTTATGTTCTTACTCTCACTGAACCTAACCCCTAAACATAGATCTGATGTATCTGTCTCCTATCTAAAACATGCACATCCAGAAGTCTACCCATCAATTTTTTATCTACTAATGCACAGTCTAATTAACTGTCATGATGCCCTGTATCATATATCGTGTACTTATTTAATCTCTTATTTTTTTAAAATTCGTATTACCTATAACCAAATCTCTTTCTAAACACAGCTCAGTTAGAGGTCCCGTATTATAATTTACCTCTGGCACTCAAGACTTACAAACTACATCTCTTCAACAGTTTCTTCCACTTCAGCATTCATGTCCCCCATAAAAATTATTTTCTCACTTGGTTTAAAACTCTCTAAACACTTGTTTAACAACTACCAAATTTTCTCTCTCCTCTATATTCCTGTCTTCCCTAGGTGCATAAACATTAATTATTACCAATTTCTCATATTCCACCCTTATCTTAATGCACAAAATTCTTTAATTTATACATTTATATTCCCTCTTTTCACTCAATAATCGATCATTTAATATTACCACTACTCCTTTCTTAGTTCTGATTCTTTTTGAATAATAGATACATTTGGCCTCATCCCATTTACACCTCCCAGTGGAATTCTCCCATCTTCCTTTAGCTTCGATTCACTTAAGAGCTATTATATCCAGCTCTTCATTCATAACATTCACAATCTATTCTTTTTTCCACATCCATACTACACAACGAGCATTCAAACTACCCATAAAATTTCTTTTGCGTCTCTATTAATTTATACAGAAGGGAATTTATTAGCCCCTTGCTCCCGGCATTTTAGTCACCTCACACGACACGCATGGCTTATGGGGGAAGGATTCTTCTCCACTTCCTCATGGATATAATATATATAATCGTATATAGATAGATAGATATGTAATTGTTACTGTTTACACCACCACCCGATAATACAGCCCCACCATCACCACCACCAACACTGACACTGTCACTAGCAACACCACCAGCACCACCACCACCACCACCACCAGACAAACTTTGCACCAACACACACTTAACATCTTTGCCAGTAATATCAGCGACAATTACAACTCTCACAAAAGTGTAGAACTCTTGAAACTGTGGCTGCAGCCTCTAACTGTCGGCGTCCCAGCCGCCATTACCCCTCGGGGAACACCATTATCTCTCAACTAACACCATTACCTCTGAAGTAACACCATTACCTTCAAGGGAACACCCTTACTCCTGAAGAAACATCGTTACCTCTGAGGGAACATAATCACCACCACTGAGGGAATACCATTACCCCTGAGGGAACATCATTCCCCCTGAGAGAACAACATTACCACCAAGGGAACATCATTACCCCTGAGGGAATACCATTACCTCTGAGGATACTTGAAGGATAGATGAAGGATGTTTTCGGGGTCAGAGCCCCCATGACCGATCCAAAAACATACCTGCTAGTGGATCAAAGACCTGATAAACCAGTCAGTTCAACATACAAACCATAACCCGGGTGATCTGGAACTTATCAAGTACCCTCTTGAAGACAGCCAGTGGTCTGTTGGTAAGCTCCATTTGATGTGACTGGTGTTGAAAAATCTTGAGTCCCTTACACTAGTTGTTGTGGCATGCTAAGAGTATGTCACACTCCCATATAGGCTGCCTCCCAACCATCGAACCAGGTGCTAAGGGTTTAACGATCAATAGGGTACCCGTCGTTAAATCAGTACCTTGGTTCATTGGCCAATCACAGGCAAACCCACCAAAGTTGAAGCAACATGGTTCACTTGTGGTAAGCGCGGCAGACTTGCTTGAGCTGCTGGTTGATACGGTCTCTCTCCCTGGCTTCTGCTTTTGGCATCTTTTGACATCGTGTGGTACACTTACTATTCAACCTCTGTACATAGTGTTCATACATGTATATATCTGGCAAATTACATCTGGTGAAGGAAATACATGTTATATACTATTGCTGAGTTTGCTCCACTTTCAAACCCATTACGACCAGGTCGCAGGCCATACTATACCTGTGTCGTAATATGGGAACTCTGTCCTGGAACTGAAGTTGGAGCTAGAGCTGGTGTTGGTATCGTTCAGATTGCCTCGCTATCGCTTTTGGCATTACCTGTCAGTCTTGTTACTGTGTGTTTATTCTGCAAGTCGTACTGTGCTGTGCTGTGCTATTGAGGCAGAGGACAGAATCGTTACTGTGACTTTATGTGGGCTATTAAACATTTTAATCTGATTAATGTGGTAAATTTGACTTTTGGTGGGTTTATCAAGAGGAGCTACCACATAATTTACATCTGAAATTTTATTATTTGCATTGGTCCCATAAATCTAGCCAGTCTACTATTAATTTTTGGGCCAGGAAGTAGGTAGCGGTAAAGTAGCCCCTAAATTTGCTAAAATTCTTGCAATTAAGAATAAAAACAGAGAATTGAAATTTACACAGTTTAAAGCAAACGCCAAGCTTTATTTTAATAAGGCCCACTAGCGATGAATATTTGAAGCCAATCAGTTACTGCATTCTTCAGTCACTGATCTGATTCCAACGATTCCAAGTTTATAAAAATCATTAAAATTTAAAGTTTAATAATGCTTTTGATCACCTTCAAAATATTAATGATAATGTATTCTATGAGAGGGATGATGCTCCAGAAGTTTACTCTGAGGAGTTTTAAGTCATTGAGCATAAATATCACAATTTATTCCATAAAATTGACAAAGTGGGGCTTTTGGGACCCAATAACAGCACGAACCTATCGGCCAGAAAAACACAGCAGTGGTGAAAATTTGATGCTGGTCAGATAAGTCAAGTCTCCCTCCAGTTATGGATTCCAAATGTTCCAAGTTTTTTATTTTATTTTACTGCATCTGAACGTATGCCTGCCCACAAATAAACCTTAACGGGTGCTATCCTGGCTGTCAGATGCATCACCCATTAAATACCGAAATTGTTCAGAGGTAAACAGAAAAATATCTAACCGGTATAAAAATGCGACTCTCTCTCTTACACAGTATGTCCAGAACTGCACTTTCGTAATTACATGAACTCCGAAATTTGTGTCGTCGAAATATTAGTCACCTTTTTTGAACACTTGAAGCTACTACTGAGAGTTTTGGAAGTTATCTGAGTCGTTCCAGGATAATAATAATAATCGTTATTTCTACAAGTACATGTACAACATGTACAGATCTAGTTGACATTAATGACATAACATATACATAGAAAGCTGGGAAAGGTTCAAGAACCTTGGATCACCTGCACATGCCAAATGTTTCAAGAATCTGGCCCTAGTGACCGTACACAAGCGCTAAAATTTTAAAGCAAATAGGATGAGGCAAACTTAAGTTATAAGCAAAATAAAAGTGAAAAGTTAAAGATAGTAAAAAAAAAATCAGGCAACCTTTCAAGGTTTTCCTTCAGGAATACAAAATAGTTACACAGCTGCTACATATATGTCTTTTTCATCTCCCTTTGTCTCTCGTAGACTCTCAGTGATCCAGTCTACGTTCAGTATTGTCTGCTTCGCTATCTACTGTTGTTTACAGCAATTCAGACAATCGGGAACCTTTCAGAGGCTCTGTGATTCTTCTTCTCCTGAAGAGAAGCATCTCTCTCTCTCTCTCTCTCTCTCTCTCTCTCTCTCTCTCTCTCTACCTTGCATCTCCTGTTCTCTTTTCTTAGTGGAATGAGTTTGGAACATATTTCTATTGACACTGAATTTAATCCCCTGAGGGAGCAGCATTACCCCTGAGGGAGCAGCATTACCCCTGAGGGAGCAGCATAGCCACTGAGGGAGCAGCATTACCCCTGAGGGAGCAGCATTAGCCACTGAGGGAGCAGCATTACCACTGAGGGAGCAGCATTACCCCTGAGGGAGCAGCATTACTCCTGAGGGAGAAGCATTACCCTGAGGGAGCAGCATTACCCTGAGGGAGCAGCATAGCCACTGAGGGAGCAGCATTACCATTGAGGGAGCAGCATTACCCCTGAGGGAGCAGCATTACTCCTGAGGGAGAAGCATTACCCTGAGGGAGCAGCATTACCCCTGAGGGAGCACCATTACCCCTGAAGGAGCAGCATTACCCTGAAGGAGCAGCTGCTGAGGAGACCATTGGGATGAAGAGAGTGGGAGGGAACAATGGAGTACAGTGAGTGGAGAAGAGAGTGGAGTGAGAACTGGGAGTGAAGAGAGTGGAGGAAGAGAGTGGAGTGAAGAGAGTGGGAGTGAAGAGAGTGGGAGTGAAGATGGTGGGAGTGAAGAGAGTGGGAGTGAAGAGAGTGGGAGTGAAGAGAGTGGGAGTGAAGATGAGTGGGAGTGAAGAGAGTGGGGAGTGAAGATGGTGGGAGTGAAGAGAGTGGGAGTGAAGAGAGTGGGAGTGAAGATGGTGGGAGTGAAGAGAGTGGGAGTGAAGAGAGTGGGAGTGAAGATGGTGGGAGTGAAGAGAGTGGGAGTGAAGAGAGTGGGAGTGAAGATGGTGGGAGTGAAGAGAGTGGGAGTGAAGAGAGTGGGAGAGAGGTGGGAGTGAAGATGGTGGGAGTGAAGAGAGTGGGAGTGAAGAGAGTGGGAGTGAAGATGGTGGGAGTGAAGAGAGTGGATGAGAAGAGTGGAGTGAGAGAGGTGGGAGTGAAGAGAGGAGTGAAGAGAGTGGGAAGAGTGGGAGTGAAGAGAGTGGGAGTGAAGAGAGGGGAGTGAAAGATGGAGGGAGTGAAGAGAGTGGAAGTGAAAAGAGTGGGAGTAAAGAAAGTGGGAGTAAAGAGAGTGGGAGTAAAGAGAATGGGAGTGAAGAGAGTGGGAGTAAAGAGAGTGGGAGTAAGAGAGTGGAGTAAGAGTGGGAGTGAAGAGAGGAGTAAGAGGGGAGTGAAGAGAGTGGGAGTGAAGAGAGTGGGAGTGAAGAGAGTGGGAGTAAAGAGAGTGGAGTAAAGGTGAGTGAAAGAGATGGGAGTGAAGAGAGTGGGAGTGAAGAGAGTGGGAGTGAAGAGAGTGGGAGTAGGGAAGAAGGAGTGGGAGTAAGAGATGGGAGTAAAAGAGTGGGAGTAAAGAGGGGAAGATGGGAGTAAGAGAGTGGGTGAGGAGTGAGAAGAGAGTGGGAAGAGTGAAAGAGGATGAGTGGGAGTAAAGGTAGGAGTGAAGAGAGTGGGAGTAAATAGAGTGGGAGTAAGAGAGTGGGAGTGAAGATGGTGGGAGTGAAGAGAGTGGGAGTAAAGAGAGTGGGAGTAAAGAGAGTGGGAGTAAAGAGAGTGGGAGTAAAGAGAGTGGGAGTAAACAGTGTGGGAGTAAAGAGAGTGGGGTAAACGAGTGGGAGTGAAGAGAGTGGAAGTGAAGAGAGGGTACAGGTGTTGCTGATGTGGAGGAATTAGTGAGAAAAGAGGAAGAGTGGGAATGAGAGGGGTGACAAGAAGAATAGCAGAGGAGCGAGTTAGAAGAGACTGGTGGAGGGGATAGGGGTGGAAAGGAGGGGTGGAAGGGAGGGGTGTAGGGGAGAGGGATGGATGGGAGGGATGTAGGGGCTAGGGATGGAGGGGAGAGTATCGAAAAGGGTGGAGGAGTGAGATGTTTGAGTATAAGAGAGGGATAAGATAAGAGTGAAGGAGGAAGAGAGAGAGGTGGAAGTGGAGGGGTAAAGATGAGAGGGGTGAGGGGGTGAGACTGTTGAAAGTGAGACGGAAGGGTGGATGGAGGGGTGAGAGAAGAGTGAATGGTGAGAGGAGTGCGAGTGGTGAGAGTGAGAGTGGTGAGAGGATTGAGAGTGAGAGTGGTGAGAGGGGTGAGAGGAGTGAGAGTGGTGAGAGGAGTGAGAGCGGTGAGAGGAATGCGAGTGGTGAGAGTGGTGAGAGGAGTGAGAGTGGTGAGAGAAATGCGAGTGGTAAGAGGAGTGAGAGTGGTAAGAGAAATGAGAGTGGTGAGAGAAGTGCGAGTGGTAAGAGGAGTGAGAATGGTGAGAGGTGGGAGAGTGGTGAGAGGTGTGAGAGTGGTGAGAGAAGTGCGAGTGGTGAGAGGTGTGAGAGTGGTGAGACGAATGCGAGTGGTGAGAGGAGTGTGAGTGGTGAGAGGAGTGTGAGAGGGGTGAGTGATAGTGAGAGGGGTGAGTGTGGTGAGAGTAGTGATAGTGCGAGGGGTGAGAGTGGCTAGAGGGGTGAAAGTGGTGAGGGGGAGAGGGAGAGGAAGGGGAGAGGCTGGCAGCTCTTTAATATCGCAAACATTATCTTGGTCGATTTTCGAATCCTTGGTTATTTACCCCTCCCCCTTACCCCTCCCCTCTTACCCCTCCCTTCCTCTCACCCCTCCCCTCCCCATTGCCCCACCTCCTATCCTCTCCTCCTAACCGCCTCCCCTCCTCATCCTTTTTACCCCTCCACATCTCAACCACTTTTTTACTTCTCTACCCCTCCCTCCCATCAACGCCCCTCCCTTCTTCCCCCATCCCATCCTCTTCTTTTGAACTCACTCCCCTCCTCCTCAACTCCACTTCCTCCATACTTCTTACCTCCTCAGCCTTCTCCCTTCCCCACCCTTCCCTTTCCTCTTTACTCCTCCCTCCTTAACCACTTCCACTCTTCAACCCCCTGCCTTTCTTAACACCCTTCCCCTTCGCAAATCTCTTTCATCCTTCAACCCCTCTCTTCCCTCCCCTCCTTACCCCTCCCTCCCTCAATTATCACCCCTTCCTCCTTCCTCACCCCTCCTTCCCTCCTCCCCTCTCCAGCCAGACAGTAGCCCCCATTATTATTTATCTCGGAGGAGAAACTTTCAGAAGTTACCTGATTTCTTTTTTCATCGTCCTTCTGCATTTCCATTTTATTTCGCTCGTAACTCAAGAACGCCTCATCCAATCGGCTTCAAATATTTTACAGCTTATATACAGTAATAAGGAAAAATTTTTGGAACAGCATGTTCACGTTCCCCCGGACCAAAGTTGTTGAATCGATTCCCAGCATCCTGGAGTGGCTAAGATAACTTCCAAAATCCTCAGTGGTGGAGCATCAAGCATTCATAAAAGCTGCCAAAAAAAAAAAAAATGACCTTACCTTTGAAATATACTTTTGAAGAGTTTCGAGAGTTTCTCTACTCTTTTAGCCCGGCCATGGGCCAGGCTCGAGGTTGGAGAGTGAAATTCAGCAGTGTAGGAGCTGATCTGATGGATTTATGTGTAAAATAGTGTGAACATTTTCATTACCGTTAAATCACGTCAAATAAATTTCAGTTTATGTCTTCTGAACTTCAGTGTTTAATGGCTGATGCATCTGTGGGTCAGCATAGTAACTATTAAGCTTCGTTTGAGTGCTGGTAAATTTGTTAATGTAGTTAAATAGCAAAAAACTAACTTGGAATCGATGGAATTTGTACCTTAACTGGAGAATGAATATTTTTTATTCAGTAACTAAGAAATGCTTCTTCTGATAGGCTTCAGATTATTATTGAAGCTGCATTCTATAATAAATACGATAGCCATAAGTTTATTTCCAGTAGCTGCAAATTTGAAATTGTATTAAAATAGTTAAAAAAATTGGAATTGATGGAACGAGATCAATTGTTGAAAAATGCCTTTTCTGATTGGCTTCAGACTTTTACCACTTGTGAGCTTTATTAAACACAGCTCGAGCTCTATAAATTTAAACTTGCCAATTTTATTAAGCAAATTGTTCCCCATGTAATAACTAGTGAATGCCTTTTCCGATCAGCTTCAAACCTAAACGCTGGTGTATTTGTGTTTTTGTAACAATTTTTAACATTGTGGTTGCCAATTCGGTAATTTTTTTTTGGCCAATTTTATCAGTTTTCAAAAAATCAGAGTGAAATATTTTTTCTATCACATTTTGTAGAGAATTTAAAACTAACGCAGATGCAAATATAAAATTATAAAAATAATGAAAGCTCAAGTTTCCATAGCGTTATTATTATTATTATTATTATTATTATTATTATTATCAAAACTAAGCACTAAACATAACGTTCTTAAATTTCCTGAGCTGAATGAACCCTTAAATACTGCACGGCGTGATGCCAGAGCCTTCCATCTGTCACCTACAGTTTGTTCATTCAATCGGAGGTTTTCGTTAATAACTTCAGAACATCTTATTCACTCGCCTTCACATTTTAAACCCTGATCACCTATTTCTAGGTGAAGGTCTCTAGAGCAGTTGTCTTGCCCAGCTTGCCTCTGCTCAGTTTTATATAGATTATTCACTAAGGTTATTCCCACTAGATCGCTGTGCACATCAACTTCATTATTACAAATATCACCGCCACATTGACTAATGTTATAGGTTATAGATTCACACACACACACACACATATATATATATATATATATATATATATATATATATATATATATATATATATATATATATACAAATGAATATGATGGTAGTAATGGTAGTGTATGGTTTTGAGAATGGTGGTAAGTGGTGGTTGTAGTGGGGGTGGTTGGGGTGGAGTCGGTGGTGGTGCTGGGGTGGTGTCAGTTGTGATGGTGGTAGTGGTGGTTGAAATGGCGGTGGTAATGGTGTTGGTAGGGTGGTAGTAGTGGTGGTAGCAGTAGAGGTGGTAGTAGTGTTGGTAGTGGTAGTAGTGGTGGTTACGGTAGTAGTGGTGGTTGTGGTAGTAGTTTTGGTTGTGGTAGTAGTGGTGGTGATGGTAATGGTGGTGGTGCTAGTAGTGGTGGTGGTGGTGCTGGCTGTGGTAGTAGTGGTGATGGTAGTAGTGGTGATGGTAGTAGTGGTGATGGTAGTAGTGGTGGTGGCGTTAGTGGTGGTGGTAGTAATAATGGTGGTGGTAATGGTAGTGGTAGTAGTAGTTGTGGTAGTAGTAGTGGTAATAGTGGTGGTGGTAGTAGTGGTTGTGGTAGTGGTGGTGATAGTAGTGGTGGTGGTAGTAGTGGTGGTGGTAGTAGTGGTGGTGGTAGTAGTTGTGGTGGTAGTAGTTGTGGTGGTAGTAGTTGTGGTGGTAGTAGTGGTAGTTGTAGTGGTGAACACATATTACAAATATTACATGTGGAGAAAATTCTCCAAAGGAGGGAGGTATGCGCCCTTACTACCCTTGTTAAGGGCCCTCACCTTTTCCTCCCTTAGGAAAGGGCCAGAGGAGGCGCGTCTGGCTGAGAAAAACAATTTAATTCAAGCCAGATGTACTGACAACAGTGTGTCACGAATTGTGCTGACCAAAGCACCACGAGGCACCTCGTGGCTGCACGAGGCACGAGGCTGCACAAGGCAGCACGAGGGGTCAGATTGAATTTGGCCACCGCAAGAACAGGTCATACGACACGAGGGGTCATGCGGCGCGAGGCGACGTAAATCAACATAGACATTAGTCGTACGCGTCCGTTATTCTAATTTAATCTCCACTAACGTCGGGAAATAAGATAAGAACTCTGTTCCAGCGCGTTTAGTGAATAACATCAACATCGCAGTATATTCAGAAGTGTGCGCAGCTTCTTACTGCAAAAAGACAAACGTAGAGACAATCGCAAGTGAATTCCATCGAAACAAGACGGTGACTTCAGCGGCATTCTACAATCAAGACAGCAATTCCGCCGTATATGGTGGAGCCAACACCATCGCTCAAAGTTACACGAGCAAGGTATGAATTTTGTGTTCTTTTCAAACAGGGGACTGCGCAGTTCTTGTAGTCAAGAACATCAAAATTTACCTATTGACGGCGGTTATGCGTGGACTTTAAAGTCCAACCACGTGAGTAAAACGCCTTTCAGTCCATCTAAGACTGAAATATGGACATACGCTCCTTTGGGGCAATAATTATACTCACTTGATGTTTACCTTACAGCCCTGTGGAGAATGAGGCCATAGATGGATCCCCTGAGGTGTTGGGGACGGCTGCGACATCTTGGATTCATCAATAAGCTAAGTTTAACAGTCTATTATATCGTAGGAAAGAACTCATACCTTTACATTACACATGTAAATATACAAATACACATATGCATTCTTACGCACATAAATGCATACACAAGTCCTGTATACATATGAAAGTGCATATATGTACAGAAATTAATACGCACATATACACACACGTATACATAGTTTTCTTTTGCTGTATTGATATTTTTAAACCTACCATATTACTTTAGCTTGCAGGGAAGTAGAGGAGGCTGGGCTTACACAGCACAGGGATACCTTTCTCGGATCTCGGTTGAAAATTCTGTTAATTATTATACTCTTTGTAAAGTGCTAAACCCATAAGAGTAGCATAACACCTGAAGCAGGTAAGGCAATTAGGTGTTATGCAAATAAGGAAATTGTTGCTCCTAACTCCTGGGATCAAAAGCCTCTAACAATGTCCTAAATGTTACAATGAGTTGTTTTTTTCCTATTTACTCTACCCAAGACTATTAATTGCTTTCACCAGGATATTTAACTTCTCTCCCCACTATACATAACTACTCTCCCCAATAGACCTAACTGCTCTTCCCAATACACCTAACTACTCTCCCCAATAGACCTAACTACTCTCCCCAATACACTTAACTACTCTCCCCAATACACCTAACTACTCTCCCCAATACACCTAATTACTCTCTACAATAGTCCTAACTACTTTATCCAATAGACATAACTACTTTCCCAAGCATATTTAATCTCCCCTAAACAGCTAACTACTCTCCCCAACCTTTATAACTTCACCTGTACGAACATTTTCCCACTATGCATTATAACATGTGTAATGAGCAGTAACATTCTGTACTAGTAAATTAAATGTTTTAGTGAAGGTCAAGATCAAGGTTAATGACAAGGTCAGGGCCAAGATCAGGGCCAGAACCAAGGTCAAGGGCAGGACCAAGGTCAAGGGCAGGGCCAAGGTCAAGGGCAGGGCCAAGGTCAAGGGCAGGACCAAGGTCAAGGGCAGGACCAAGGTCAAGGGCAGGGCCAAGGTCAAGTCCAGAGCCAAGGTCACGATATGTCTCGTATAATATTTTCCGTTTGTTTACATCCATTATTAACATTATTAGCACTAATGTTTCATCACCAGAACTAATGTTAATATCATCATTATTAACAGTCTACTGAATAAGTTAACAAATATAATGTACAGCAAGAAAATGTATAAAAAGTAAAATTCATAATACTAAAATTGACTGAAGCATTTCACCCCTTTATGGAAGTTGTTTTCATTTAATATCTCGTATCTCACAACTCCTTCCAAGAAGCTTATCACTAGTATTTCCTTTCTTAAGCCAATTACAAAGGCGAAGAAATTTCTCTCTCAACTGTCTGTAAGACTGTCACAATATATATATATATATATATATATATATATATATATATATATATATATATATATATATATATATATATATATATATATATATATATATATATGGGCTGTGTGAGTATAGGCAATGGGGTAGAAGATGTATGGAGTAAGTTTAATAATATAGTGTCAGAGTATTCAGCAGAAGTTTGTGGTTACAGGAAAGTGGGGTGCGGGAGGGAAGAAGAGCGATTGGTGGAATGATGTAAAGAGAGTAGTAAGGGAGAAAAAGTTAGCATATGAGAGGTTTTTACAAAGTAGAAGTGATGCAAGGAGGGAGGAATATATGGAGGGAAAAAGAGAGGTTAAGAAAGTGGTGAAGCAATGTAAAAAGAGAGCAAATGAGAGAGTGGGTGAGATGTTATAAACAAATTTTGTTGAAAACAAGAAAAAGTTTTGGAGTGAGATTAATAAGTTGAGAAAGCCTAGGGAACAAATGAATTTGTTAGTTAAAAATAGGAGAGGAGAGTTATTAAACGGAGAGTTAGAAGTATCGGGAAAATGGAGGGAATATTTTGAGGAATTGTTAAATGTTGATGAATTGTTAAATGTTAATTGCGTATAGGGCAAGGAGGAATAACATCTTATAGGAGTGAGGAAGAACCAGTTGTGAGTGTGGGGAAAGTTCGTGAGGCAGTGAGTATAATGAAAGGGAGTAAAGCAGCTGGGATTGATAGGATAAAGATAGAAATGTTAAAAGCAGGTGGGTATATAGTTTTGGAGTGGTTAGTGTTTTTATTTAATAAATGTATGGAAGAGGGTAGGTATCTAGGGACTGGCAAAGAGCATGCATAGTTCCTTTGTATAAAGGCAAACGGGATAATAGAGATTGTAAAAATTATAGGGAATAAGTCTGTTGAGCATTCCTGGTAAAGTGTATGGCACAGTTATTACTGAAAGAATTAAGAGTAAGACGGAGAGTAGGATAGCAGATGAACAAGGAGGCTTTAGGAAGAGTAGGAGGTGTGTAGACCAAGTGTTTGCAGTGAAACATATAGGTGAACAGTATTTAGATAAGGGTAAAGAGGTTTTTGTGGAAATTATTGATTTGGAAAAGGCATATGATAGGGTGGATGGGGGACAATGTGGCAGATGTTGCAAATGTATGGAATAGGAGGTAAGTTACTGAAAGCGGTGAAGAGTCTTTAAGAGGATAGTGAGTTCAGGTTAGAGTATGTAGGAGAGAGGGCGATTATTTCCCAGTTAAAGTAGGCCTTAGACAGGGATGTGTGATGTCACCGTGGTTGTTCAATACATTTATAGATGGAGCTGTAAGAGAAGTGAATGCTCGGGTGTTGGCAAGAGGTGTGGGGTTAAAAGATAGAGAATCTAACACAAAGTGGGAGTTCTCACAGTTGCTTTTTGCTGATGAACTGTGCTTTTGGGAGATTCTGAAGAGAAGTTGTAGAAGCTGGTTGATGAGTTTGGTAGTGTATGTAAAAGAATGAAATTAAAAGTGAATATAGGAAAGAGTAAGGTGATGAGGATAATGTGTGGTGTGAATATAATGCAGAGAATCCGTAGTTTGGAGATTAGGAGGAGGTGTGGGATTACCAAAACTATTATCCAGAGAGCTGAGGAGGGGTTGTTGAGATGGTTTGACATGCGTCGACCGAAGAGAGATTTTGTCGGTTTTCTGAACCATTCGTCTACATCCTGTCTGACACAGCAACATCTTGAGATCTTGATACAAACGAATTCTTCAACACTTGTCCAACCTTTGGACGAAGACCTACTTCGACTAGTGGATGGTACCACTATGACTCCACCTCCTCCTGCTTCACCTCACCTGTCTACAGTATATAAGCAACCTCCATTGCCCTATGCTGTACTTATACAATTGATGGACTGAACATACTAGGCCGAGGACTGATTACCTCAAACTCTTACCTTAAATTTCATTTTATTGACTGATGAAGCCACTGCTATGCACTTTCCACAATAAAGATACACCATGTTGATAGTGTCTAATTTATCAGATTTTTACAATGTTTAGAATTGCCAACGGCGAAATATTACAAAATAAGCTCGAAGGTAATTGAACAGTAGAGTTCTCGCTTTACACACTGGTCAAACCTGGCCACTAATTAACATTTTCACACCACATAGTACTAAGTATTGATATTCTAAAATCAGAGAAAGTAAATAAAAAAAAAAAAAAAAAAAAAAAATTATATATATATATATATATATATATATATATATATATATATATATATGCATATGAAGCTCCGCTGCATATGCTCTTTTTTCCACCTCCCTAGATGAGAATTCTAGCAACCATGTTGAGTTAGGCATAAGAATTAACAACGGGTATTCTACATTACAAACTTAATTGTTTGCCAATCTGATGACATTAAAAATAACTTCATAATTACTGATTTTTGTCATCACTCTTAGAAGGCACTGGACTCACATATTTAACTACACACTCACATGAAAAGCTAAGTATTGATATTTTAAAATCAGTGAAAGTAAATAATGTTCAATTCCTATGGATTCCATTTAACTTTGGTATGACTATGTCAAGCATTAAAATAGTACTAGGAGTAAATAATGAATCATTACGTCATAGAGATACAGTTAGAATGCTAAATATATCTTTAATAATTTTGATAACATGAACGTACATAAAGCAAATTATGGAGCAACTTGCAGGGTGAACAGACTGACTGATGTGAAAGTCAGGCTTATGCTTGGTTACAAAATGTCTCGGGTAGCATGGCATATACACAGATGATAATCAGTCTAAATAAAATTATGTGATGAGCCTTATGGTCACCTCTTGGACACTATGTGTTTGATTGTCCACTTATTGAAGAATATATAAGAATAGTATAACCTACTAAATGTATAAAGTTATTAATGAAAACAAGATACCAAACACGTTAAGCTAATATTCTTAATTTGTTGGCAATAGAAGAAACGTAAATTGTTATATATCCAGATAAAATTATGCTAACCTTTTATAAGGCCTTTTATAGGCCTTTTGAGCAAACATCTATCTTGTGTTATCGTCCACAAGATAGATAAGAGGTGCATGATAAACTAGCCGCTTCGGAGGCAAAATCTAAACAGAAAAATCGGAGTCAGTAACTAAAAACAAAATGCAAATCTTTTTATATAAAGTGGAAGATGTGTTTGCTGTGGACCTGCTTCCCCTTAGTCACTCAAGAGACCACTTATAGTGGCCATAAGACCACTTAAAGCGACCCCCGAAGCCACTTAGGGCGACCTCTACTACAGCTTTTTAAAGTGCCTTTGGTGGTCCATTCCCTCTAACATGTCTTAACAGATCCGGTCCTCTTAAAATACAGGAAATTTCTTATCGAGATTTACAATCTTTTACATAGGTCGAAAACTTGGGTGGTGTTTTATCTTGAGTGAAAAATTTTAAATACAAAAAAAGGCAGAAAATATGAATATACATCCTTTTCTCGATTTCGCAAGGAAAAAAAATATTTTTGACAAACGTCATAAATCAAGGGACACGAAGCACAATTTGTCGTGCAACAATGGGTGAGGCTCAGCGGGGCGTGAGGAATATAACTCTGATGTATACAGAGTTTTGGCTGCCCTGCTCCTGTGACACAGACGATGCGGGGGCGCTCTCTCTCTCTCTCTGTTCTCTCTCTCTGTTCTCTCTCTCTGTTCTCTCTTTCTCTCTTCCTTCGTAATCCCACCCTCCAGACTGGCTCCTTGCCTACCAGTCGTAATGTTACATATTGGACTCCTTCATAGAAGATAAAACATTGTTCAGGAAGATCTAACACTCTTGTTGTTTCCTCTGATGTTTTACGATTATTATTAGGATCCTCAAGACTATCTATAGTAACTACAAACATATATCAAGACATTTATCAAGACATTTACCAAAATATTTACCAAATTATTTAACAAGACATTTATCAAAGCATTTACCAAGGCATTTATCAAAACATTTACCAACACAATTAACAAGACATTTAACAGGATATTTAACAAAACATTTACCAAGACATTTACCAAAACATTTGCCAACACATTTAACAAGATATTTACAGGATATTTACCATCTTATTTACAAACATATTAATCAAGACATTTACCAGCACATTTACCAACACGTTAATCAAGACATTTATCACGACAGTTATCCAGACATTTAGCATCACGTATAATAAAACATTATCAAAGGCCATAACCCGATGACATCCTTCGTCGATGACACCAGAATCTTTGTGAGAGTGGCGACCACTGAAGAGAGTCCGACATAAACACTTAGGACAGTGCAGGAGTCGAACGCTATCTTTAACCACGTTAGTACCTGTAATCACCCACCGGGATGGGCTGTTTCCCAGATTATTGTACCAAACAGTTCTGTCATAGAAATAAACATAATTGAATCTTCTCTCTTGAAACATGACAGGAATATCGTATATAACTCAAGTTATGGGTTATACAAGCTCTATAGCTATTTAGTAGAGTCTATTGTACACAACTTTAAACAACAATGCTATACAAAATCACAGGATTGCTCATTATGCCAGGTGACTTCATGATGGATTGGTGACGCTCGACCAGTGTCTACGCACCAAAACATCATGCTACGTCAGTTGTGAATGGTTATATTACGTGCTTAGCTGTTACTATACCATACATTGAGAGGTACACAAGATTACTTAATAACATAGGTAGTGGGGTTAAAGGATATTAGAAGTAGAAATTTGGATCATAGAAATATTACCGGAATGATATAGAAGATTCCCAAATAAGGCATATTAATCGATGCTGAGAATACTGGTAGACAATATTTAGGAAAATATGAAGAAATACTTCTGAGTACTCCTGGGAACATTCGAGCACCCCAGACCAGGACATTTAAATGGACAAAAGAGCACATTCATTTCCTTTTAATTAAAAAGGTTAGACAGAATAATAGCAATCCATATGTATAATATCCACTGAGAAACACATTTTCTAAGTCACATGACCTGTTCCAAACGGCTAGAAAAAGCTTGGGGCTGACTATTATATCTTCTAATTTCAAAATACTTGACTTCTCAAAACCCTCCTACCCCATATTGGAGGGATGGGGATGGTGGGGGTGCGGGGTGGCACCAAACCGTTGGCTCACATTCCGAGAGGCTGCAGCAGGTGACAAACCCGCACTGCGCAACTCTGAGAAAACTTTCCCTCACTCCTTCAGTTGCTGCCTTGCAACATTGCATAGCTCCTGATGATGCACTGATAAGTGCATCATTTAAGATCGCTTGTCTGCGATTGTTTGCATCTATATATATGACTTCGAGAGTGTATAAATCTGTAGTGGAGGGAAGGCGGGGTAGGGGTCGGCCTAGGAAAGGATGGAGGGGGTAAAGGAGGTTTTGTGTGCGAAGGGCTTGGACTCCCAGCAAACGTGCGTGAGCGTGTTAGATAGGAGCGAATGGAGACAAATGATTTTTAGGGCTTGACGTGCTGTTGGAGTGTAAGCAAGGTAACATTTATGAAGGGATTCAGGTAAACCGGCAGACCGGACTTGAGTCCTGGAGATGGGAAGTACAGTGTCTGCACTCTGAAGAAAGGGTGTTAATCTTGCAGTTTTATAACTGTAGTGTAAGCGCGCCTCTGGCAAGACAGTGATGGAGTGAATGATGGTTAAAGTTTTCCTTTTTCGGGCCACCCTGCCTTGGTGGGAAACGGCCGATGTGTTAATATATATATATATATATATATATATATATATAATCAGAAGGGCGTACTGTAATTGAACAGAAGGAGATAAATAGATCAAAAGACTGGGTAGTATAATATCAGAGGTAAAAATGGAAGACCAGGCTGGGTCCCTCCATCACAAGACTAGACTCCAGCGTATTACAAAATATTAGTATTACTCTCTAACAACAAGATCATGGCTTCCTAATTAGATTTTTCTTGCGCTTGCCTGTGTACGAGTACGTGCTTATGTTCGCGTGCGTGCTTGCCTGTAGACGAGTACGTGCTTATGTTCGCGTGCGTGCTTGCCTGTGGACGAGTACGTGCTTATGTTCGCGTGCGTGCTTGCCTGTGGACGCGTACGTGCTTGTGTTCGCTTGCGTGCTTGCCTGTGGACGAGTACGTGCTTGTGTTCGCGTGCGTGCTTGCCTGTGGACGCGTACGTTCTTGTGTTCGCTTGCGTGCTTGCCTGTGGACGAATACGTGCTTGTGTTCGCGTGAGTGCTTGAATGTGTACGAGTATGTGCTTGTGTTCACGTGAGTGCTTGTCTGTGTACGAGTACGTGCTTGCTTTCTTGTGTAATGTGTGCGTGCTTGCCAGTGTACGAGGACATGCTTGTGTTCGCGTGCGTGCTTGCTTGTGTACGTGTACGTGTTAGCCTGTGTATGAGGACGTGCTTGTGTACGTGTGCTTACTTTCTTGTGTAATTGTGCGTGCTTGCCAGTGTACGAGGTCATGCTTGTGTTCGCGTGCGTGCTTGCTTGTGTACGTGTACGTGCTTGCCTGTGTATGAGGACGTGTTTACCTGTTTACGTGTGTGTATTTGCCTGCATACGTGTGCACGCTTATCTCCGTAGTTAAGCGTAGTACGGCTTCGTGCTATCTAGTATTCCGGCCACGAGAGAATAAATATCTTGAGGAGTATTATCACTGATACAGAGTCTCTCATCTTTAAAGTTCTAGTTATCCAGCTTATCCTTTTCCTTGTGGTAACAATAACAATATTGTTGTGATCCTTGAATGTGAGTCACTTATATCATCACTCCCAAGTCTCGCACATGGAACTTTCGGTCATTTGAATTAGTTCGTCCTATACTCGGATTTAGTCTTTATTCCATTCTTCCACAGCCAGCAACTGAAATCTGTCCTCACAGACCATCATACTGTTGTCTGAGGTCTACTGGAAGACTTGACTTATATCTACCTGAAGAGTCGCTCTCTTCAGTGGTCGCCACTCTCACTAAGATTCTGGTGTCATCGACAAAGGATGTTTATGGCCTTAGAAAATGTTTTAGTGTACGTGATGGTAAATGTGTTGGTAAATGTCTGGATAACTGTCGTGATAAATGGCTTGATTAACGTGCTGGTAAATGTGTTGGTAAATGTCTTAATGTGTTGGTAAATGTCCTGTAAATCTTTTGTTAAAAGTGTTGGTAAATGTTTTGGTAAATGTTTTGATAAATGTTTTGATAAATGTCTTGTTAAATGTCTTGTTATTTGTGTTGGTAAATGTTTTGATAAATGTCTTGGTAAATGTTATGATAAATGTCTTGTTAAATATTTTGGTAAATGTCCTGTTAAATATTTTAGAAAATATTTTGGTAAATGTTTTGGTAAATGTCTTTTTAAATATGTTGGTAAATGTCTTGGCAAATGTTTCGGTAAATGAAAAGTTTGTAGTTACTATAGATAGTCTTCAGGATCCTAATAATATTCGTAAAACATCACAGGAAATAACATGATTGATTGTTAGATCTACCTTAGCAACGTTTGATCTACCATGAAGGAGTGCAGTATGTAGCATTATGACTGGTAGGTTTACCTGGAGTTTACCTGGAGAGAGTTCCAGGGGTCAACGCCCCTGCGGCCCGGTCTGTGACCAGTCCTCATGTTGGATCAGGGCCTGATCAACCAGGTTGTTACTGCTGGCCGCACGCAGGTGTGATTTAATTTAGCCTAATTCAACTAAATATATTTTAGATAAGTTTACAATAATTTATTAATAAACAAGCACAATGAAATATATTTTGTTTTGTTAGGCTCAAAATGATTTTTGCGAAATTATTGCATACACAAATATTCGCTTGCTTTATTCGGCAAGAAAAGCGTTGCTATTTAAACCAAATGGCAAGTTTTAAGTATTCGGCACGACACACACACACACACATATATATATATATATATATATATGACAGCTAACAGCTACCCTGACTTCACCTCTACAGAGGACCTAAAATCTGCAATCAAATTAACATCCACCAGGACGCTGACACACATCCCTAAAGCAGCTCGCCATCAAGCTGCCAGCAAATTCGCTGACCTCTTGAAGAAAGTCAACGATGCTCCTGCAAACAACGGATCCTCGCACAACCTACTGCTATTTGGCAATGCCTGTTTGGCTGTCCCACTAAGGAGGGACAAGTCACTAGCAACATATGTTATTAAGGAATAAATGCATTCCCTAGAGATGACAACCTCGTCCGTCTACCCTCCAGGGCGTCAAACACCCGCCAGGCAAACACCCGCCAAACAAATGCCAACAACAGGACACCTGACGCCTCAAAAATCAGGGCCCAAATTAGCAGAAAAATATAAGAGGGTAATACCATTGGAACACTGAGGCTTATAACCAGTGAGGATACCATCGCTCCTGAGGACGTCATTACAGCACAAGCCCTGAAAGACAAACATCCACCCAGGGCTCCCAGTACCAACATTGACCTCCATGACATCGCAGCAGGTGAAGAACATTTAACCTTACAGGACGCTGATGTGTATAAAGCTGCTATATCATTTCCACAGGGCTCATCAGGAGGTTTCACCGGTTTAAGGCCACAAAACTTGAAACAAATGCTCAATCCAACACTTCGTGAGGTTTCAGAGAGGTTGCTGTCTGAACTCACCAAATTTTCCAATGTGTGCCTGGCTGGCAGTGTCCCAGAGGTCATTAGACCCCTTTTCTTCGGTGCCTCACTATATAGAAAGCCGCTTGTTATGCAGAGCATTTCGGGCAAATTAGGTCAGTTTTGTTCAAGGATGCGACCCAACCCCAGTCGTCTAACACCCAGGTACCCATTTTACTGATAAGTGAACATAGACAACCGGTGTAAGGAAACACGTCCGATGTTTCCACCCCTTCGCCTGCAATCGAACCCGGACCCTCACCGTGTAAAGCGAGAGCTTTTGCTCTCGCTTGTGTGTGTGTGTGTACTCACCTAATTGTGGTTGCAGGGGTCGAGACTCAGCTCCTGGCCCCGCCTCTTCGCTGCCCGCTACTGGGTCTCTGCTCTCCCTGCTCCATGAGCTTTATCATACCTCGTCTTAAAACTGTGTATGGTTCCTGCCTCCACTATATCTTTCTCTAGACTATTCCACTTCCTGACTACTCTGTGGCTGAAGAAATTCTTCCTAACATCCCTTTGACTCATCTGAGTCTACAGCTTCCAGTTGTGTCCCCTTGTTTCTGTGTTCCCTCTCTGGAACATCCTGTCACTGTCTACCTTGTCGATTCCCCGCAGTATTTTGTATGTCGTTATCATGTCTCCTCTGACCCTTCTTTCCTCCAGTGTTGTTAGTCCTATTTCCCTCAACCTTTCTTCATAGGACAGACCCCTGACGTTAGACAGTTAGTTAGTTACCATTTTGTCCTAGGCACATGTCGATTAGACACTAGGCCTGTTGTATGTATGTGTGTGTGTAAGGAAACACTTTGAAATGTTTCGGCCCCGCCGGAAATCGAACCCGGTGTGTGTGTGTGTGTGTGTGTGTGTGTGTGTGTGTGTGTGTGTGTGTGTAACTCCGGTGGAGCTCTTTGGCAGAGTAATTGCTGCACCTCTAAGACATCAGGTTAGATAAGGATGCTTGGGATTCAAATTCCTGGAATTTTTTATACAATGGATACTGTAAAGCAGCGGAATTGTAAAGAATAACTCCTCAATATTTCGGAGCCCATTGCAACTTTTATGAAAAGTATAGATGGATAAAAAAATGAATAAACATAAGCAATGTGGGGAAATTAAAGTTAACTCGAAAATTTATATAATTTATTTAATAAACACACAAACACGAAGTAATTCCTAAGTGAAACAATACAATAAAAAAAGTGAAACATAAATTATGAAAATGAATCGGAGCTAAGATAGGCAGATATGCAACAACAACAACAATAGGTACGACTCCGACCCCACATACAGGCCCACACATACGTGGTAACCTTTCCACAAATGTGATCCCATGTAGTCCCGCTGGCCCAACCAAACACATGGGCTACGAAAGAGAAGTACACATAGCGGTTACCAACATAACAGACTTTAAAAGTCGGGTGATAGAAATAAACAAATAGTCTAACGTTAAGTTAAAACTTTTTTCACAAATCAAGACAGAGAACAGCTGTAAAAATAAGAGATACAGTAATAATTATACAGTCAAGAATACTTACTGTCGATAATTTGGGGGCTCTACTTTGACTGACACTAATTAATCACACGTCAGTTGAGTTCATTTAGACCCCAGCTGTCTAAATATGTAACCTCTTTCCTTCGAAAGTCCTTGAGTGTATAACTGCTAAGCATACTGGTTACTTACCAGTCTGATGTCTCTGATGACACTTGGCACCTGGTCCATTATCCAGGTCATAATATCCAACACGCCCAGCCTCTTGTATTGACTCCCAATAGTCTGAACCAAATACAACTCTGTGTATGCTAAGTCCTAACCTGCCTTGAACGATATTATGAATTGCAATCTACACTAGACAAGGTTGTAAGAATGGCAAGTCAGTAGTGGCTCTAGGGAGGTCACGCAAGACCACGAACAAGGTCACAAAGGTTATCGTTCACTGCGTTCTACTGTGAATCCGGTGTAAGTCCAACCTTAGTTGGAATTAACTAGGCGTTAAGATTGGCCTTAATGTCACAGAACGCCCCTCGCCGGACGTCGTGGACACATCATGGCTGATGGATTAAGACTGGGCTCCCGCCCCTGGCTTTTCAAATCGTATGCCTGTCTACAGCTCTAGGCATGGTTGCCAGGAATGGTAAAAAAAGGAACACTTATCGAGTGCTCTAGATATGTGAGAATGTCAGTCACTATGACATTCATAAATTCGAGGTCCTAGACCTGATGGGTTAAGATCTCGATAGCTATATCAAGTCACTGACTACTTAGATATGTCAAAGGAACGTAATGTTTGGGTTTTCATGGCCTCTTCTAAGAGAGGTGAGCGTCGGTTAGGTGAACAACACTTTGCCCTTAGTAGGGGTGCTAACAGTCACTATGATACTGAGGTCAGGCACTATGATACTGAGGTCAGGCACTATGATACTGGGGTCAGGCACAATGATACTGGGGTCAGACACTCACCCTTATTGGAATGGTGGATAAGCTGGTGGAGTAAAAGTTCTACCACACTTATGATCGTCAGAGAGCTGGGTAATAAGTGACTTCCTGACTATGCCAGTCACTAACCTACCCCGTCCCCAGATAGTAATGTCGCAAGAAGCGAGTAGGTGCCACTGGCGTTTGCATTCCGCTCTAACAATTACTTCAGGCATCCAAACGACCCACACCAGTCATACAAGAGGAGCAATGACGAGGATGATACTACAGTAGATCAGATTAGCAAAGAGGAATAAAGGCATTTATGCATTTATGTAGAATGTTAAACCCGAGTAGGTAATTCAGCACAAACTATGGGAGGTTTGTCCTCGCCCGGTCACTGGTAATACCCACCTGACTCTAACTGCCACATGAAGCAGCAAGTTATAGTCAGTCATTATTTGGCTTGGAAGGCGTAACGTGGGGTGTTCCACTAGGGTCAGTACTCGGGCCTCTACTGGTTCTTATAGTTGTAAAACAAGGCACAAGAGATCATATGTTCTTCCGTTCATTGATGCGTAAATTAATTAGGAAAACTGAAAATGAACAGTCAGATAAATGACAACAAAAAATGAACCGATTATAGGGATGGTCAGGTAAATGGCAAAAATAAAAGTTGAACATAGTGATAGTGAGACAAATGTCGACTTTCACACAGCCTCGACTGGGATGGAAGAAAGTATAAGCCTTACAAAATAAAAGGGAACTAAGAGAAAACATTAAGCACGACTTCTTTCCCGATGTATTATATACCCGACTGGCACTACATGCAAGTACTATATTTTGGAATCTAAAAACGAAATTATTCAAGACGATGTACACCACTTGTGTCACAAGAGTCCTTGAGTGCACAGCACCAGCTTGGAGCCCGCGATTAGTCACGAACATTAAAAGCGATTCCAGAATATCATGAGATTTTTCACTACAGCAATCCAGGAGTAACAAAAAAAAAAGACACAGTACCGTGACTTGAACAATACACAAATAACCCGCACATAGAAGAGAGCAGCTCACGACGACGTTTCGTTGGACCGAAACGTCGTCTCTTCTATATGCGGGTTATTGTGTATAATCCAGGAGTCATTGGAAATGAGCTACAATAATTGATTACAAGGGTTCATCCTCGCGTCAGTGGAGGAACGAAGGACCAGAAGAAATATGATATATAAGAACAAGGAAATAGGGGCATTTTGAGCAAGTGTACGGAATGCTCGACAAGAATAAACGCTAAAGAGTTCATAACTGAAGGCTGAACATTCAAGTGAACTCCAGGGAAGTTGCGAGGTACTTTAAATGGAGAGACTTAGGCATAGAGATGATGCAGGCTAACTCCTAACATGGAGTCAAAAGATATATTAGTAACCCCCAAGCTAGGAATTAAATACACCGAACAATTGAAGGTTAGGTCCCAGGGCCATAATCTTGATCCCTACCATTTGTAGACACAGCACGCTGCGAATGTGTACACAAACGAGAACGCGCGCGTGCACATACACACACACACACACACACACACACAAGCAAATGTAGTCCCAATTTTTAAAAAAAGGAGACAGAAACGTAGCACTAAACTACAGACCAGTGTCACTGACATGTATAGTATGCAAGGTCATGGAGAAGATAGTCAGGAGAAGAGTGGTTGAGCACCTAGAAAGGAATGAGCTTATCAACGACGGCCAACACGGTTTCAGGGACGGGAAATCCTGTGTCACAAACCTACTGGAGTTCTATGACAGGGTGACAGCAATAAGACAAGAGAGAGAGGGGTGGGTAGAGTGCATATTCTTGGATTGTAAGAAGGCGTTTGACACAGTTCCACACAAGAGATTAGTGCAGAAGCTGGAGGACCAGGCAGGGGTAACAGGGAAGGCACTACAATGGATCAGGGAATACCTGTCAGGAAGACAACAGCGAGTCATGGTACGTGGCGAGGTGTCAGAGTGGGCGCCGGTGACGAGCGGGGTTCCACAGGGGTCAGTCCTAGGACCGGTGCTGTTTCTGGTATTTGTGAACGACATGACGGAAGGAATAGACTCCGAAGTGTCCTTGTTCGCGATGATGTGAAGTTGATGAGAAGAATTTAATCGGACGAGGACCAGGCAGAACTACAAAGGGATCTGGACAGGCTGCAAGCCTGATCCAGCAATTGGCTCCTGGAGTTCAACCCCACGAAATGCAAAGTCATGAAGATTGGGGAAGGGCAAAGAAGACCGCAGACGGAGTACAGTCTAGGGGGCCAGAGACTGCAAACCTCAATCAAGGAAAAATATCTTGGGGTGAGTATAACACCAGGAACATCTTCTGAGGCGCACATCAACCAAATATCTGCTGTAGCATATGGGCGCCTAGCAAACCTAAGAACAGCATTCCGACATCTTAATAAAGAATCGTTCAGGACCCTATATACTCTGTACGTTAGGCCCATACTGGAGTATGCAGCACCAGTTTGGAACCCACACCTAGCCAAGTACGTGAAGAAGCTCGAGAAAGTGCAAAGGTTTACAACAAGACTAGTCCCGGAGCTAAGGGGTATGTCCTACGAGGAGAGGTTAAGGGAAATCGACCTGACGACACTGGAGGACAGGAGAGACAGGGGGGGGACATAATAAAGACATATAAGATACTGAGAGGAATTGACAAAGTGGACAGAGACAGAATGTTCCAGAGATGGGACACAGCAACAAGGGGACACAGTTGGAAGTTGAAGACTCAGATGAATCACAGAGATGTTAGGAAGTATTTCTTCAGTCACAGAGTGGTCGGGAAGTGGAATAGTTTAGGAAGCGATGTAGTAGAGGCAGGCTCAATACATAGCTTTAAGAAGAGGTATGATAAAGCTCATGGAGCAGGGAGAGTGACCCAGTAGCGGCCAGTGAAGAGGCGGGGTCAGGAGCTATGACTCGACCCCTGCAACCACAACTAGGTGAGTACACACACACACGCAACACACACACACACGCACGCACACCTGGTGTAGAATAATCTCACAATGTAACGGATGTCATTACGTTAATTACCTTTATTGTCTCCTCTTGTATTGTGAGGTGCTTAATTAGTCCCTTGTATTGTACCTCAACCCACCCACTGCCGCAACCCACCCACCCACTGCCGCAACCCACTACCTCAACCAACCCACGAACTGCCCTGACCAACCCACCCACCGCCCTGACCAACCCACCCACCGCCCTGACCAACCCACCCACCGCCCTGACCAACCCACCCACCCACTGCCGCAACCCACTACCTCAACCAACCCACGAACTGCCCTGACCAACCCACCCACCACCCTGACCAACCCACCGCCCTGACCAACCCACCCACCGCCCTGACCAACCAACCCACCCACCGCCCTGACCAACCCACCCACCAGCTGATTTAAGATAATCTTTGACATCACTGTTGGTAGTGACCTCAGTACTAAGCTCACTCTAGCTAACTATACAACAAGCTGCTCATTTCTCCACTCTGAGTTACTCTAAACTGAGTGTTTATCATGTAATCAACATCTGCCAGTAGCTCGGGTAGTATTGCACTCAGCTCACACACTGAGGTCAGTGGTTCGATCCCCGGTGCAGGTGAAAACATTTGGACGTGTTTTTTTTAAGACAACTGCTGTTCCTGTTCACTTAGCAATAAGTAGGTACCTGGGTGTTAGCCGACTGGTGTGTTAGCCGACTGGGGACAAAATTAACCTAATTTGCACGAAATGCTCTGCATAACCAGATATTTTATATATATTATGTCACTGATATCAGCCAGGCTTGTATACGGTATACATGTACTTGTAGAAATAATGATTATTATTATTGGTGAGGGGGTTCTTGATCTAGGATTAAAATGGATTATCTTCCACGGAGTATCTCTTGGCTGGTGTGTCCCTGATCAACCAGACTGTGGCTCCTACCTTGGATTGAGTGAGGCCAGATTAACAGCTTGGTTGATCTGGCCCTGATCCACCGGGAAGCCTTTTCATGGCCCGGACCGCGGGGGGGGATGTGACCCCCCGGAACACTGCAGGTAGACTCCCTAGGCGCTATATGACCCATACAGGTTTAGTGCTTCATGATAATAAATCTATCCATCACAGACAACCTGGCTAATCAATTATTTAACATGTCCGGAAGTTAGAAGATGGAGGATCGAGCCTGCACCGCCCGAAGTGCTGAATAACCCGCACGGGTTTTCAACCCCACAGAACACTGCTTCTGATGACAAGAATATTGTTTATTATAAAGAAAATGCACAGTTTCAGAGTCCTCGGAAGACTGAGTATCGAGCCTCCACCACTCTGCGCTCAAAAAACCGTATGGGTTTACAGCTTTCTACCAATATTATTTTTCATCCATTCATAGCGGAGCTCTAAACCAGTTGGAGGAAATACAGTCGTTGAGGAATAATATTAAAGTATATACGATCTAGTTGAAAGGGTGGTTAGCTCCACTTCTTTGGATCAAAAGCCTTTTGCCTGCATTAAAGCATCTCTTTTGAAGGGATCAATAATAATAATAATAATAATAATAATAATTATAATAATAATAATAATATTATTATTATTATAATTATTATATATATATATAATATTTTTTTTAACAGCGGTCGCGCCCACCCACAACCCACCCAGGTGAGTACAGTGTCTCCACTCCTTCAGTGCAGACACTGTACTCACTACCTCCAGGACTCAAGTCCGGTTAACCCATTTCCCTGAATACCTTCATAAATGTTACCTTACACTCCAACAGCATGTCAAATTACAAAAAAACAATGACTTGCCTCCACTCAATTCTAACACGCTCACAGAAGCCTGTTACAAGACCAAGCCTCTTGCATTCAAAACCTCCTCTACCCCCTCCCTCCAACCTTTCCTAGTACGACCCCCTCCCTCCTCCCCCGATTACAAAAACCTCTTAGTCATCCTGTTTGGCTCCATCCTCTCTAAATATCTAAATCACATCAACAACCCCTCATCCGCCTTCATAATATTTTTAGTAACCCCGCACCTTCTCCAAACTCCAATTTTTTTATATAATATTCACACCATACATTGTCCTAAGATACAACATCACTGCCTCAAGCCTCCTCCTTGCTGCAACATTCACAACCCATGCTGCAACATTCACAAACCATGCTGCAACATTCACAACCCATGCCTCTACACTCACAACCCATGCTGCAACAGTCACAACCCATGCTGCAACAGCCACAACCCATGCTGCAACAGCCACAACCCATGCTGCTGCATTCACAACCCATGCTGCAACATTCACAACCCTTGCCTCTACACTCACAACCCATGTTGTTACATTCACAACCCATGCTGTAACATTCACAACCCATGCTGCAACATTCACAACCCATACAACAATGTTGGTACCACTATATTCTGGTAAATCCCATTTTTGCCTCCATGGATCAAGTTCTTTGCATAATAATAATAATAATAATAATAATAATAATAATAATAATAATAATAATAATAATAATAATAATAATAATAATAATAATAAATAAATAATAATAATAATAATAATAATAATAGCATGGGAGTGAAGATGTGCAGTGTATTTAGGCATAGTAGATATATCTCCAGTTTAGTACTTAAGTATTTGTGTTAAGTAGATAAAGATAATTTTCATGCTGAAATTATATAATGCAATAGCAATACGAAATTAGAAGCTGTAACAGGCTACTAGAATTTATCTACGCCTCACTAAACAATTATTAGCACAGACTATCGCTACACAGAGCCACACTAAGCCATCATTAGCACAGACTATCGCTACACAGAGCCACACTAAGCCATCATTAGCACAGACTAACGCTACACAGAGCCACATTAAGCTATCATTAGCACCGACTATCGATACACAGAGCCACACTAAGCCATCATTAGCACAGACTATCGCTACACAGAGCCACACTAAGCCATCATTAGCACAGACAAACGCTACACAGAGCCACACTAAGGCATCATTACCACAAACTAACGCTACACTGAGCCACACTAAGCCATCATTAGCACAGACTAACGCTACACAGAGCCACATTAAGCTATCATTAGCACAAACTAACTCATCTCAGAGCCACAGTAAGCCATCATTAGCACAAACTAACGCTACACAGAGCCACACTAAGCCATCATTAGCACAAACTACTGCTACACAGAGCCACACGAAGGCATCATTAGCACAAACTAACGCTACACAGAGCCACACTAAGCCATCATTAGCACAAACTAACGCTTCACAGAAGTTATCATTAACGCTCAACCAGAGTAATATGTATGCACTTATTAGCTCATATTAACGCAATATGAAACTATTATTAGCAGAAGACAACGCTACACCCACGCTAATATTAGCACAAACGAAAGATACAGTACATAAGAACGCTCATGAGTTAAGAAAATCCCACCCTTACAGTATATTCCCATTCCAAAGAGCACAAATATGTATTGTCGCAGCTCGGGATGCAGGTTGATCTTCCATCCCGCCGTTGTTCTGCCGTTGCCTCTGTTAATGGAAGACAAACAGTAGCGAACAACGGACAACATCAGCCCAGTTGAGGGAATAACAGTTTCTCGCTCAAGGTTATTCCAGTCGAGTAATTTTTATGATGTAGATGTAGTAGTAGTAGTAGTAGTAGTAGTAGTAGTAGTAGTAGTAGTAGTAGTAGTAGTAGTAGTAGTAGTAGTAGAGTAGTAGTAGTAGTAGTAGTAGTAGTAGTAGTAGAGTGTAGAGTAGTTGAGTAGTCAGTAGGTAGTAGTGTAGAGAGTAGTAGTAGTAGTAGTAGTAGTAGTAGTAGTAGTAGTAGTAGAGGTGCTAGTGGTTGTGGTATAGCAGTGGTGGGGGTGTTGTGGTGGTGGTGGTTTGGTTGTGTAAGTGGTATAGTGGTGGCAGTGGTGGTGTGGTGGTGATGGTGTTGGTGGTAGTGGTGTGGCGGTGGTGAGGATGTAGTGTGGCGGTGGTGACGATGTGGTGGTGGTATGGTGCTGGTGGTAGTGGTGTGGCGGTGGGGAGGATGTGGTGGTGGTAGTAATAGTGATGGTGGTGACAGTATGGTTGTGGTGGTGGTGGTATGGCTGTGGTGGTGATGGTGGTATGTTTGTGGTAGTGGTATGGCTGTGGTGGTGGTATGGTTGTGGTGGTATGGCTGTGGTGGTGGTATGGCTGTGGTGGTGGTATGGCTGTGGTGGTGGTATGGTTGTGGTGGTATGGCTGTGGTGGTGGTATGGCTGTGGTGGTGGTATGGCTGTGGTGGTGGTATGGTTGTGGAGGTGGTATGGCTGTGGTGATGGTATGGTTGTGGTGGTGGTATGACTGTGGTGGTGGTATGGCTGTGGTGGTGGTATGGCTGTGGTGGTGGTATGGTTGTGGTGGTGGTATGGCTGTGGTGGTGGTATGGCTGTGGTATGACTGTGGTGGTGGTATGACTGTGGTGGTGGTATGACTGTGGTGGTGGTATGACTGTGGTGGTGGTATGACTGTGGTGGTGGTATGACTGTGGTGGTGGTATGACTGTGGTGGTGGTATGACTGTGGTGGTGGTATGGTTGTGGTGGTGGTATACCTTTGATTCACATGTGATTGGTTTCGAGAGTTGTGTCTTCTCTCACAGCCTGGCCTGGGGCCAAGATTTTCTGTTGACTGCTTATTCAACCAGGTTGTTGCTGTTGGCATCCCGCTGACCTACATATCCTTCACAGTCTAATTAATTTGGCACTAGGCTGAGGAAATAATCCAATTTCCTCTTGAATACTTCTATGCTTATTTCCATTAACATTTCTGATCCTACTGGTAACATTTTGAATAGTCTTGGACCACGGATGTTGATGCAGTGTTGTCTTACTGTGGTCAAGGCATCCTTTCTTTTCCTTGGGTCCATTTTTCACCTCTCCAATGCTTTGTTACTGAAGTGCACAGATTTGGGACTATTCACTCAAGTATCTTCCTTCTATATTTTATCATGTATTTTCTCTCCTCTTCTCCAGAGACTATACATCAGTCTTTGAGGCGTTTCCAGTAGTTTAAATGCCTTTTTTACCTATACATAGGCAGTAAATGATCTCTGTATTATATCCAGTTCTGAAATGTCTCCTGCCTTGGATGGAACGATGAACACTGAAGATTACTAAAAACAAAAGAACACAAGTGATTTGAGTACTGTCACCATTGGCATTATTTCTCTCGTTTTGAATATTATCATTATCCACACCATCATTCTCATTGTTTTTGTGTTATCTAAACTATAAGTCAGCAGACATTATTATGCCTAAATCTTATACATTTTCTTTCTGTTATATTTAGAAGTTCCACTGTGTTTTGTATAAAGTGTCTCCTTTGAGTTTTTCATTCTTTCTATATTTGATCAGTTGGAATTTTTCTCCATTGAATATTATGTTATTTTTACTATCGACTGAAATATTTCGCTAATAACCTCGTGAAATGCTTTATTTGTGTGTGTATGTGTACTCACCTAATTGTGGTTGCAGGGATCGATACTCAGCTCCTGGCCCCGCCAGGAGCGTGTGTGTGTTCTTATTTTTTGTATAGTTCTCAAAGGATAATATGAATAATATTGTGTATCGTGAGGATGAGAAATAGTAAAGGCTCCAGGACTATCCCTTGGGATAATGAACAATTTACTTAGATTTGTTTACCATCACTCGTTCTGTTATATTCGTCAGAAAATCAAATATCCATTGCCTTCTTTTTTCGTTACACACATTATACTCTATTATTTCATAACCACATTTGTCAAATGCCTTCGCAAAGTTCTTGTAGACACCATCTTCATTTTGATTTTCTTCTAAAGCTCTATAATTTTTCATAATGCTTTATTAACTGTGACAAAATTGATCTTTCCACACTAACTCTGTCTTGGTTTGTAATTTGGCATCTCATCACCCTTTCAAAGACTTTTACGATGTGTGATGTTAGCGTTACCGATCAGTAATTGTTTTGGGGGAGTTTTATAGCCTCCTTTGTATATAAGACTTGTGTCTGCAGTATTTAAGGCTCTGGGACTGTACCTAAATCTAAGGTTCTTCCCCAAGGAATGATGAGTGTACAGGCTAATGGTATTTTTGAATTCTTCATAAATAAGGAAATCTACGACTCTAACCCAGGTGTTGCTGTGTGAGCAGGTGTTCTATTTCTTTTTTGAATTCTATAGGATTTATGAATATGTCAAATATATATTTTGAAGAGCAGACAGTGGAATCTAAAAACTATCTGGAGCCACCACTCTACTTTTGAATCTACCTGTAGGCTGTTCCGAGGGTCAACGCCCCCGCGGCCCAGTCCTTGACCAGGCCTCCCGGTGGATCAGGGACTGATTAACCAGACTGTTATTGCTGGCCGAACGTATACTGGATCGCTGCGCATAGATTCCTACTGGCTTTTTAAAATATCTCGCATCTTTTCATCACAAATGTGTGAAACTCTGTTAGATGACTAATTCTGCAAATTATTCTTGAGCTATCTTTTATACTTCTGTAGAAATATTTAGATTTTTTTCCATTTCCTGGATGAATTTACTCTCCCTTCGCGACTCTTCCGCCAGGAATGATTGTTTTCATGTTTGCTCTATATCGATAATCTCTTAGTTTTGATTATCTCTCTGTGTGACCCAACTTCTTTGATGATCAATTTATAGTCCTTTTCCTTTTCTACGTCTTCTACTTCTATATTTCATCTTGTAGGTTTTCTCAGCAGAATATGTTATACACAGACTTTTTATTGCTTCTGTATTTAACACTTCCACGCACAGGTGTTGTTGGTTAGGTTAACCTTGTGACCTCACAAGCACAGATGACCTACGTCACAGTGTAGGTTAAGGGGGCTCGCGATTTTTTTCCCATTCTTTATTTTGTCCGTGTCACTTCTCTGTTGAAGTTAAATTAACTGAAAATCTCCTCATGATGGATTTTTCTCGAGTTTTCCACACCTGTATTTACACATGTTTGTCCTTCGTTGAGATTTTGATCGGAATATATTGTATATTAGACTGTTATGTCTTTGACTAACGAAATCGTAATGACACGACTGCAACAAACCATACCACGGCTTCTTTGCCCGGCCGGTAGTATGGTTTGTTATGTTTCTGATTAGTTCCTCGTTTTATCATGTCGGATTAATCTGGTGCATCCTGTGGGGTAATGGAGAGAACATCTGTGTGTTCTCGCTTTTACTGAGTGAGTAATAATAAGCACCCGCAGCCAGAGGCGGGTCTGAACGACAGCTCAGTTTGAGCTGCTCGCCCGCCAGACGGCAGGTCGTATCATAGAAGGAATAGAAGACATAGAGAAGGAAAAGGACTATAAATTGATCATCAAAGAAGTTGGGTCACAGAAAGATAATCAAAACTAAGAGATTACCGATATAGAGCAAAAATAAAAACAATCATTCATGGCGGAAGAGTCGCAAAGGGAGAGTAAATCCATCCAGGAAATGGAAAAAATCTAAATATTTCTTCAGAAGTATAAAAGATAGCTCAAGAATAATTTGCAGAATTGGTCCACTAACAGAGTTTCACACATTTATGACGAAAAGATGCGAGATGGACCAATCCACAAGGGTGAATTTGAAAGACACTGTGACCATTGAAGATTTTTATTACATTTATTGGGAGGAGAGCTAAAACTGGGTCATACATCGCCTGGGGAAAGGGAAGACATTCGCGTTCAATCTAAGGATGGGGAGCACGCGTATGATTACTTTGATCAAGAGCTCCTCGCCGGCATCAATAATAATAATAATAATATCTTTATTTCTACAAGTACATGTACATGGTATACAGGCCTAGCTGACATCAATGACATACTACTATATAGAAAGCCCTTTGTTATGCAGAGCATTTCAGGCAAATAAGGTCATTTTACTGATGGGGAACATAGACAACCGGTGTAAAGAAACACGCCCAATGTTTCTACCCTCGCTGGGGATCGAACCCAGACACTCGCTGTGTGAAGCGAGAGCTTTAGCCACCAGGCCATGGGGCACCTGCAAGGAACTTTCCTAGAAAAGGGAAACCCCATGAAGGAACTGTGATCTTTTGGTGACCCTTACCAACACCACTGACAGCTCAGAATTCGAGACCTGCATGACGACCTCGCCATGCATGACGACCTCGCCATGCATGACGACCTCGCTATGCATGCACCTAAACTTATTTAAGAAATACAACACTTACAAAAATTATATATGTCATATGCGACTCACAGTGCATCGTAAGATTGTTATAATAAAAAAGAAGCGCTAAACCAGTGTATAGTATGAGAAAATGTCGATGTTTATTCAAATGTTCTATAAATTCTGGAGTAAAATGACAGAGCTTAACAGTAAAGATAAATAACCTATTGCGCTAATAGGCTAAATTCTCTATTGTCCAGATTTTGTGGAATAACACGAATAACCACAAAGATCAGCATCATAATAAGACATACATTCGTAGAAAGGCAATGTTGTAATCAAACACTTCATGCTACAACATCTGAAGCAAGAACTACATAGTTAAAATTTAAACGAAACGGCGAAAACTAAAAAAAAAAAAAAATCCGAGCAAAATTCATAAACAATTACTTATATAAATTATATTAATTTAGCCCCTGGAGATGCACGCGGATAATATGCCTGAAAATCGGAGCCTTATTCAAATTAGCATTATTATTCAAAGCAAACAACAAGGGAAAAGTAAGATTGTTGATCGGAAATTCAAAAATGGCAAACTGTTTTATTTGTAAAACAGCCTATAAAGTCCAAAGAAACAACTTTCTTACTTTCAATTCTGACTGTTATTGCTTGTTGATTGTATGAAGAGGGTTTGTGTGTCTGTATAAACATCACCATCAACTGTTTTCGACAGTGGTAAAAATAAGCAGTCCTAGAGTCATGTGGCACTGTACAATACCTGTATACCACCACCAGCCTGGGAGGAGCCAGTTCATGACTCAATTTAGTGTATATTCCTTCCTCATAAAACGGGAAGGATATACGTACGAGAGAAAAAGGGCAGGACCAAATGCAGAACAGCTGTGGTGGTAATAGAACCATCCAAAACCATCAAGTGCAGCAGTCAACATCAAAATGAACATTTACAACACAATATTCTCGTTTAAAAATACGCTAAAAAGCGGCAAGAAATTATCTGTTTCTCCTAATTGTTTCTAAAGAATTGAGATGTTTGATGTGGCCTAACAGGATGTAACGTTTGATGTGGCTGTGACCAGCTGAAGCCACTCTTATCACGCACAACACAAGATTATGTTTACAATATACTAAAAAGTGACAAGAATTTATATATTATCTATTTTATTTCACATTTCGACGTTTCAGAACATTTTCAAGTATTTTCTGATATACTTCAATTTTAAGCTGAAATATGTAAATTATCACAATTTTATTGACAACTGCTGCTACAGTTGCATTTTATGAGAAAATTTAATTGATATTCCCACATGTTGTTACACAAGTGTTGGGAGATGGTTGATATGATTTAATTAACCCTGAGTCCAAACGCAGTCCAATGGCAGTCTATATTTCATATGACCCAACTCGGCGTTTGTCTTGCACTTGTTTAATTGTCTTCTTGGCACCACCACTATTACTAGTAATCCTTTTGGGTGCCATGGTTAATATCCAGATATCAGAGGGGTGATGATGGGTGGGTTATACAGCACCGCTTATACAGCAAGTTAGGTGGTTCCAAGTTACCTCTGTAAAGCAAAATTCAAAGTCAAACAACCTTTTTTTCACTTTCAAATGCATATAAAAACCTGATAAGATGTGTATACTATTATATATTGAGTGTTGAATATATTTATTGTAGGAAGTCTGAATAAATGAGGAATGGGTATAACTGAAATCTGCTGTATTACCGAAATGCTATAAAGCGAAGTGCTGTAAACCGGGGCCCACTTGTAAACAGTGACCTCGCCTGCTCTTGTGGGGAGAGCTCTTACTGCACACCGATTGCGAGCCCACTACCAGGTTTCTTGCTTGCACAGGAAAAGTGTAAGCACCAAACCAAGTTAAGGATGTAGTTTTTTAGTTGAGCGTTGCTGAATAAGTGCTGTTCGGGGTTGTTATCTTAGGGTCAACTGCGTAAACAGGCTCTAACTTTAGATGTCACTCAGACTTATTGGTACTAGTGTCTAGTTTACAAACATCTATTATGGCAATGCTGTACATAACATTAAGGTCAGTAACATTTATACGAAATAGACAATATATTTACATTTAGATTTAGCTCGGCCAGCATTTAGTCAAATACCCAGTGCAGTGGTTTAACTGACTAGGTAAACTGGGAATTATATGTAGGTTAGAGACAAGAGCCAACACATTTCTAGCCATTAATGGCTACTGATAACCAGCTTGCTCCATGTCAGTCAGAATAAGAGAGCATAGCATCAGTAGGTTGATCAGAACATAATGATATGGTGTCTGAAGGTTGGTCAGAAAGCGTTATCTCAACTCACTCTAGGTCAGAGATCTCTTCATCATTGCAGATCAATTTCATCAGATACAGATGCTATTCCTGACGCTGATCACTGTCGAATTCTTGCCAATAAAAGTCGTCAACATTAACTTTGAACCAACTTTGAAATCATTAAATTTTACTTTAATAAAATCTGGTGTTAACGTTTCGTGCGTCTCATTTACTGTTCTAAAATTCTTTGAGTATTACGGGTTCATGTCGTAATATTGTCATCACCATTATAGTTAAATGTAGGACAGAAATGTAGCAACTCATAGGGAAGTTACATATCTACACCATACTGAACATAACGTGGAATGTCACCTAATGAAAAAATATAAAGTGTTGATTGCATACTGGAATCACTTCACCCCAGACATAGCTATCAGGATCAATAGTTTCTCGAAGGTCTGCTTTTGTAGTTGTCTTTGCAGTTTTATCTGCAACAGATGCTAATTCTCAATAGGAAAAGAAATGATCTACCATCACATACATATATTCATTCCTTATTTTTGTGAGAGATGGTAATTAGTTAATAGGTCAATACATACTCTTTCCCAAGGTTCACTGGTAGTGGGGTGAATCTGAATGGAATTAGGTCTTTTATGTATAACTTTAATTATGCATACATACTGTGCATTTCTGAACATATTCAGAAATATAATTTTTTACGAGGACAATAATACTTCACATAGTCCGACAGAACGATCCATTCAAGAAGATGCAACAACAGGGATATGAATAAATGGTTTAGCAAACCAACAAGAATAAAGATACTCAAACACCTGCAGCTGCAGGTTGACTGTTGACTCATAATGATGTTCCTTACTGGCTCTGTTTGCCAAACAAAATTATGCCAAAAAAATTGGATTCATTCTCTATGTTCTTTTGACTTCTTCCTCACTGAAAGAAATGTCACCAAAATATCACCTAAATGCTGGGATGAATCCACAACAACATTTTGTTTACCTGGAAAGTGTTCAAAGTAGGTCAAAACTTTCTTGCTAACCTGCCTGTATTATTATTATTATAATCAAATAGAAGCGCTAAACCACAGGGGTTATACAGCATAACCTGCCTGTAGGTTGTTTATTCTGAAATGTAAGGATAAGAGGTACATAATCCGTTACGATACCTAATGTGTATTGGTACCTCATATGGAAATCAGTTAAAGCCTACACTATGTTTCCTGTTCTGTTACCGTTTACTTCTATCCAGCTCTAGTCTGAACTCTACTAGCAAATGCTATTCGATTATATTTACCATCTGTCCTTTTGAGCTAAGACTGCACCTAAACCTCTGACATTGGTATCTGTTGCCAAAATGAAAGGCATCTTAAACTCAGATGATTTAAGAATAAGAACATTAGTCATTTTTTTCATAAATGATGTTGAAGGTTCATTCTTAAATGAAGATCCAATATAAATGAGCATACTTTTTAAGTAGATTGTCAGAGTGCTGCAAAGGTGAAAAAATTGGCAATGAAGGCTCTAAAATTGTGCAGAGCCAAAAAATAATGTAACAGTATCTGAACTTTGTGACTAGAAATTTTATACAGGTGTTACCTTACTCTGGTCAGTCATAACTCATCTAAGAGTTGCTATATATGAAAGGAATTTGATTCCCGGCTTATGAAAATGATACTCTGAAAGTTTTATTCTCAAGTTAGTATGCCTACCCCATATATAGTTCCTATAACTCTCGCAAGGGAAGCTGTCTCTGTAGACCTGTGCTAGGACCTCCATGAAGAGGAGAGCCACTATGGTGAGCAGCAGAATCTGAAGTTTTACTGGGTATCTCGCTCTCACCTTCATTGTCTGTGCTGGCGTCATCCTCAACTTGAAATTCACAAAGTTTAAATATACAATGTTAAATCTCCTTAGTTTGTATGCCTTTTATAAACTTCTATATATGACTGCCATTGTAACTCTAAAGTAAAACTGATTTTAAGCAACACGTCAGTGGTTTCTATTTCAGTGGACTATCAAGATGCATTAGAATCACTCATTTACATATCTTACACAATATAAATCCATACACCGATAATAGTGTCTATAGGGGTAAGCATACTGTCTACTCTAATTACTGAGTACCAAATCCAATCTTTCAAGATGCGTCTGTACATCCTTTGATGTGACAAGAAAATCATCCAAGTACACCATAAATGTGCTTCCTGTAAGGCTTCTATGGGTATTTGTCATGTGTCTAGAAAAGTGATAGGGGAGATCTTAGCCCAAAATTCATTTTGAGGAACGGGTAATAGCCTATAATGGTAGAGAAAGAAAGGGGAGCACTGCTGGAGACTGCTGGCCTATGATTGGCAGGTCCAATTCACAGTCACCAATATCCACTCATGTACATGCGTAACCTATTTTTAAAGCTACCAAGGTTTTCACTGCAATAATGCTAATCAGGAGTTTCTTCCACTCGTCAAAAACTCTATTTCCAAATCATTGCTTTCCTATGTCTTTCCTATATCTATTTTTCTAACTTGAACCCATTGTTGTGAATCCTGTCTTAGTTAAATACTTTTATACACCTCAGTCATATGATCCCTAATACTATGCATTTCGAGAGAGTGCAGATTCAGTGCCCTTAGTTTATCCTCGTAGGAAACATTTCTGATCCATGCGATCAATTTTATCGTCATTTCTATTTGTTTTCCAGAGCATTTATGTTCATTCTGTAATACATTGACCAAAATTGCACAGCATAATCTAAACGGGGCCTCAATAAGGACATATGAAGTAGAAGTATAACCTGAGGACTATTATTTTGCATACCTCTTGATATGAAGTGAAGAATTCTATTATCTTTATTGCAAAAACTTATGCAATGTTGTCTTGGCTTCAGATTGCTGCTATCCAGAACTCCATGTTTTCTCTATTCTCAGGCTTATAATCCCTCATTTGTCTACATTAAACTGTATCTGCCACTTATCCTACCACTGCATCACCCTATCCAAATCTTCTGTCATCAAAATTAATGTGATGGTCTATTTAAGTGTCATCGAAAAACTAGCTTATATCGCTATTTATTCCTCATCTATGTTGTTTATGTACATTGTGAACAACAAAGTGCCCAACACCGACCCCTGTGGAACACTGCTTGTAGAACATCCCTATTCTGATTTCTCCCCACTTATGCAAAAACACTGTTGCCTGTCAACCACGCCTCGATCCAGGAAATTTTTTCACTCCTATTCCATGTCTACTATCTTCTCAACATCCTCCGATGTGGAACTCTATCAAAGGCCTTACCATGATCTACCACCGTTCTTCTCTGTACTGGACTGATGACGACCTTAGGTCTGAAAAATAAAAATGCACCGGTGCATTTTTATCCTTCAAACCTGAGGTCGAAAAATCTATGTTGTCAAAAATGCCGCTTAACAAATCACCAAGGACTGGAAAGGGAAAATAACCTGGAATTATTTTTAGCATTTGGTTTGTGAAAATCAATCACTGGGCATCAAGTATTATCCTTCATGGGAATTAAAATAAGGGACACAATCCATGGTGAATTTCTGTGTGATGCTGAGTGATAACATACCAGGAGCCTCAGGTGTGTCCATACCTCAGCATGACACACATCGAGATTCGTCTGTAAAAACTTGCATTTGTGGACACAGTGGTGCCTATGCTAACCTTCCTATGGTGTAGAAATATACCTAGTTGGATGAATCTTATTGAAGCTAGCTGGCCCAGTGGCTTACGCGACGGTCTGGAGTTTTGAGACCGTGACCGCGGGTTCGAACCCCACCCGTGGTATGGTTTGTTTGCAATCGTGTCATTACGATTTCGGTTGTCGAGTGACACATATCGTCTTGACTGTCTTACTCATGTGCAGATTAATCGTGTGCAGATTACTCACGTACATATAGGCTAGTCCACAATGGAAAATATGAAATACCCTGAGTAACAGAAGAGGAACTGTGACCAGGTGGGTGTTGGGTGGGTGCGTGGCGTACGGTGGGTGTTTTGGGTGGTGGTGGTGATGGTGGCGGTGGCTAGAGTATCGGTGGCAGGAGTGGCGGTGTAGGGATCAGCAGTAATGGTGGTACTGTGGTTTGGTAGTGGTGGTGGGTGGGGGTGATGTTTGTGGTGGGTATTTAGTAGCAGTGGGTGGGCAGTAGTGAGTAATTATAGTTGCATGGTGATTAATGATATTTTCATCAATTTAGAAAAACTGGATATATCATCAATGTGCTGCTACTCTATTCTACATGACAGTTATACAGTGGGAACAAAAGCTAACTAGCAATGTTGCCTGTCATATTCCATCACATACATAGTTTTTAAAAATGCCAGTTTGAACTGAAAGACTTCAGTAGAAAAATAGTTTACCATTAAAGGAACAATAGGTATGGGAGCTTCAAAGGATTCGTTCCAGCAGAGCTGGGGTCGCTATTATTTATGAATTACTATCTCTCAAAATAGTCTATCCTACACACAGGGTAAATCAAACTTTTATGAAGCTCTCTCATTAATCACAGAACTGGGCAACAAAAATTATACATAAGAGAAACAAAAAAAAGAGTAGGGGAATGGGGGGACGAAGAAGAATTTGGACTACATTATATATTTAGAAATATATACATATATACAGTACATTCAGAAACAATGCACAATGAATGTAGCAACAGCCTCGTTGTTTTAAAACAACTTTAAAGAATTTGTATACCATTAATGTAATGATGACCCACGGTAAATTAGGCAGCTCTAATCTGCACTATGTAACTTGAATCTGTCAGAGAGGCCAAGTCACTAGGTTAATTTGGTACAAAAATCAAATTGCATGCCGTATTAATGCACATAGTTGCATACAAAGCACGACAGTCAGGTTACACACGCTTAAACTCACATATATGCACATACATAATCAAATGTATGCACATATATATAATCTCACACACACACACGATATACTCAAGCACCCCAGAGTAGTAGAGTATATAAATTGTTCCCAGTATACATTCCACAAGGCTGCTGGTAACAAAGTATTCAACTAAATAACGGTAAGGGGTCGTGTGCCACTTCGTTTTTATCAAAGCTTACATGGTGAATAGGCAAAGTTGGGTGTAGTATCATTAATCTGCAACAGGTGACGGCATCTCAGTCTGAATCTGGTAGCCATTGTGTCAAATAATGTATTGGAAGTTTAATGGTGCCCATACACGACTAGAAGTTTAATGGTGCCCATACACGATTGGAAGTTTAATGGTGCCCATACACGACTATGTGATGGAAAAAAGATCATAGTACCTGATACACACGAGGCTAGTGCTCTCAAGTCTCTGGGTGTCTATTTTTCTTGTCTAGCGGAGCTGATATTCTTCGGCAATATAGTTCTAGCAATGGAAAAATAAATAAATACTTTTAAATTGTTTGCAGGCAGCTGCAGTGTTTACCATTATCATGCTGACCTGAAACAACGGTGTAAGCCTAGTGATCACTCGCCATCAATGTATTTACGTGACAAGCATTATTATTATAATCAAAACTAAGCGCTAAACACACAACGGTCGTACATCATGACAGTTAATAGTTTCTTGCACTGTTGTCTTAAGGAGGGGCGATATTTCATTGTTTTTGTTAGCGATAGCCTTGCATGACAGCCTTGCATGACAGCCTTACACTGTAGTAAGTAGGGAAGGATCACGTTGACAAATATATTGCATTGAATTTTAGCCAATTAATGAAAAGATGAAGACAAATTGTGCGGAATTTTACTTTTTATTTTTTACAGTTACATTATATTTTAAATTTTCTACAATCATATAGAAAAAACACTTTGAATTTTTTGAAAAGCCACGGCTCAAAATTAATTAAAAAAAAATGCTTATTAAGATACATCATCATTTAGGGTTTGAAGCTGATCAGAAGAAGCATTCACTGGTTATTACACGGGAAACAGTTTGCTTAATAAAATTGTTAAATTGAAATTTACATAGCTCAGAGTGAGAGACAAGCTGTGTTTAATAATTTCCACAAGAGGTAAAGTCTGAAGCCTATCAGAAAAGACATTCTTCAGAAACTGATTTGATTCCATCGATTCCAAGTTTTTTTAACTATTAACTATTTTAATTAAATTTCAAATTCGCTCCAAGTCAGACTAAACTTATGGGTCATCATCTTTATTATAGAATACATCGTCACTAATAGTTTGAAGTCAAAAGAAGCATTCGTAAGTTATTAAATAAAAACTAGATGATATTAATATTAAAATTAGCAAATTTAGACTTATGCCGCCCAATGGCAACTTGAGCCTTGCCTTCAAGAAACTACACCAGTGGTGTGAATTTGAAGCCGATCAGATGAGTAGTTCTCCAGTTATGACACGGATTCCAGCGATTCCATTTTTTTTTTTTTTTTTTTTTTTTTTGCTGCTTTACTACATCAGCAAATTTGCCTGCATTGAAACGGAACTTAATAGGTATTATCATGGTCCTAAGATGCATCATCCATTAAATACTAAGGCCATTAAGAGGAGCTCAACTGAAATTTATTTAACGTGATTTAATGGGAAGAAAATTTTCACTTTATTTTACACGTAAAATCATCAAATCTGATTTCACTTCCCTTCTCCTATTTTTTTTTTCAACCTTTTTTAAACGCTTGAAGCTACGCTACTGAGGATTCTGGAAGTTATCCGAGCCATTCCAGAATGCTGGAAATGGTTTCATTAATTTTAATCACGGGATTCCTGAGCATGCTAATTGTTCCAAGACTTTGGTCCTTGTTCCTGTACACAAGTGTTGAAATTTGAAGCCGATTGGATAAGGCGTTAACGAGTTATGAGGAAAATAATGAAAAGTTGGAAAAGGAAAAAATCTATTAACCTTTTAATTAAAAGGTACCTCTTCATTTATACCTAATTAATAAATAAACGCAACTGCAGAGGAACTTTACTGAGAAGTTTCGACTGTGGTACAGTTTTTTCGGTCAAATGACTGAAGAAGTCTGTACCATGGGCGAAACGCTGGAATAGAGTTCCTCTCTGGAGTTTATCACCACCAGCTGGTTTGTTGTTGACACTGTTGTTACACCAGTACCCTGTCAGGTCAGGACAGGAAGCCTGTTGTTTGTGTCTAAAGACCGTCGGTCAGTTGAATAGTTCGTATCAAATTTCCAAAAGTCAATAAGGGAAATGAAAACTAATATAAAACTTTTATAAAGCGTGGAAGGACAGGCACATTATAAAAGTCTCTCTTCTACATTCACCAATACATCGTTAATATGTAAATCTGATTAGAATGTAACGAGAGCAAAGCAAGAGCCCAGAAGTTCACACAGTGGAAGGAAAGCAAGGACAAGATGGGTGTAAAAGGCCAAGAAATTCAATGTCAAAGAAGATATGAAGTATGCTCGCGCGACACCATAAGTGGTTAGACCATTACATAGCTCATCCTTGATAAATTAGTCACATATGCAACACTTGGGTATCTTTATTGAGGAAATGTTTCGCCACACAGTGGCTTCATCAGTCCATACAAAGAAGAAAGGTGAAGAACAGGAGGAGTTTGAGGTAATCAGTCCCTCGGTCTTGAGTCGATGTTGTCAGTTCATCAATCTTGAAGAGAATACAGCATATGTGCGAAGGAGAAGCTTATATACCGTAGGCAGGAGAGGTGCAGCAGTCGTAGGTGGTGTCACATTTGACCAATGTGGAAGTAGGTCGTGCCCAAGGGTTAGGCAAGTGAAGAATTCCGTATTAAGATACCAAGATGTCGCAGTATCAGACAGGATGTAAATGAATGGTTCAGAGAACCGACAAGTTGATAAATTAGTCACATAGTCTGACACTGCGACATTTTGGTATCTTAATACAGGGAATTCTTCACTTGCCTAACCCTTGGGCACGACCTACTTCCACATTGGACAAATGTGACACCACCTACGACTGCTGCACCTCTCCTGCCTACGGTATATAAGCTTCTCCTTCGCACATATGCTGTATTCTCTTCAAGATTGATGGACTGACTACATCGACTCAAGGCCGAGGGACTGTTACCTCAAACTCCTCCTGTTCTTCACCTTTCTTCTTTGTATGGACTGATGAAGCCACTGTGTGGCGAAACATTTCCTCAATAAAGATACCCAAGTGTTGCATATGTGACTAATTTATCAACTTGTCGGTTCTCTGAACCCTTCATTTACATAGCTCATCCTTCCTAGTACTAACACTATATACTAAATAGTAATATAAAATATTACTGAATTTAGTTAATAATATATACAAATACACCTGTATCTATTAAAGTATTTGCAATATTACAAGGTTCTAGGGGTAATTTAGTGCTATATAAGTGTGGAAAAATTACGTAAAATAGCCTGGTGCACTATACCGTGCTGATGTTCATAACAACTGTCTAGAATGTTGAAGTAGTAGAACATCACTTACATAAGCCACGCTGTCAACATCGGGTCTTTCTTAATCTTTGAACAGAAGGCTGTGTTTAACTGTACCGCTTTAATGTACAGTAGAAAACCTCTTTTTCCTTCGAATGTTTATGATTCTAGAGCAAATTAGAGTATTAAATATTATCCTCCTGCTTGAATTCTTGATTACTTCAACACAGGAAAGTTAATCATGTTTAACATGGTAATCATTGAGAGATCTGTAAACACTATTTAGACAAGTCTTACTGTGCACATTTAACGATCGTTCGTACAAGTGTTCAAAGGAATTTAAGTCTCTGTTCAGATCTGCAGTGTAGGTTACCTAAAATATCGTTGTTTATTCCTACTTATAAATATTTAAATTGTTCATAGATCATTTCAAACTGATCGATTTGCTAAGGTAGGATGTTACTAACGAAACCACAATCAATATTTCCAGCTGAGTTTGCAGTCTTTTTAGACGTTTTAACAGAGATACATGTAGCATATGCATAACAGGTGACAGCCTCATCACCTTCTGTAGGGATGTTTGATACAAATCTACGAATCAGTACACTGAAAAAGTGACGCTAAATACTGTACTCCGAGGTGTGCCAAGATTCAAATGAGGCACTGGTGGTACTCTTGACACCTTTATGTATGACTTGTGGTGGTTGTGCAAGTAACAGTTTTATATATATATATATATATATATATCAATGAAATCACGAAACAAATTATTTTGAAACATTTACCAAACTGCGGCAGGCCAGGGCTCGACCCTACGACATGCTTGTTGGGAGGGTATTCAAACAAGAGGCTGAAAATAATCCTTGAGATACCACTGCCACGAGTGTACTCGGATCAAGAGTACACTGCTGACCTCCCGCTGGTCACGTGATCATACCTGACCTCGGATCACCGTTGACTAGTGGAGGCAGTTGGTTCACCCACTCAACCCTCTTTATTCCCTTGCATGGGAACACCACTAAGGTGCTAGCAATCTCTAATCTTATTCAGATCCCTTGCATGGGAACATCGTTGCAACTTATTGTTCTGATATATTACCTTAAGAGCTGTCAGAGACGTACTGATTATTTCATATGTCCTATAAGGATTGTCTAACTATACTCTGGGGATTTATACATTCCCGGTGAATCATTGTAACTGTGACAATATTATGTATATATATAACTACTCTGGAGTTTTGGTCATCATTAAAGAAAGTTGAAGGTTATTCTGCCACTTTAAACCCTTGTTGTGAACAGAGTTTTTCCCTGGACTAAAGTCAACCGGAAGATTAATTGATTTATACATTTTGACCCACCAGGAGGTCGAATTATATAGATCAATTAATCTTCTGAGGTTCTGTATCTATGTAGGTCATGACTGAGCACTGACAAGTGTTCATTACACTTTGGTTATGTCTCTCTCTCTTCATATATATATATATATATATATATATATATATATATATATATATATATATATATATATATATAACATCTCACATGTCCACAGTCTTTGCAATAACCACACGCGTGTCAAAAAATCAGTATTTATATGCATGCATGTAATGGGTCCGATTAGTTGCCTGAAACGTTTAGACAAACCAATTACCATTACAAACTCCGATCTGGCAGCCAACTAATTAATTATATTTTTATTTCATTAGATTTGTCCTTTAATTATTTCATGACTGTCGGGCCAAACTAAGCCCGGGAGCTTTGTAATCTCAATATTTTATTCTATGCTGATCCAACGGGGATAAATTCATTAACTGTTGGTAATTATTTATGCCTTGGTTTGAAAATCATAATTCCAGATTTTATCTCTAAAGTTGATAATTTAACCTTAAAAATATTTTTAAAAGTTATGAGTGTCATTAATAATATTATGCTTGTGTGAGGGAAAATTATAGCCTATCGTACTGTAAAGGAATAGTGTGATGGAACAGCAGGATACTGTAAACACACGCACGCAGCACGCTCACCCACACACACACATACATACACGGACGCAAAACACTGAGACACGCGCGCGCACGCAATACACGGACGCAAAACACTCATAGACACGCGCACGCACGCAACACACTCATATATATATACACACACACGCGCACAACACACACGCGCACAACACACACACGCGCACAACACACACACGCGCACAACACACACACGCGCACAACACACACACGCGCACAACACACACACGCGCACAACACACACACACACTTCAAACTACAGAGAACAGGGAAACAAGCAGGACAGGTAGTAACGAATACCAAAGGATAAGAATGGAGTCTATAAAAGAGTTTGAAAATAATATAGCATTTAAGGCTAGAGCTGAAATAAAGTTTTTCCAGAGCCACTTAAGAAAGAAGATGACTGTAAATGACTAAGTGATAAAACTGAAGGAGGGAAGGAATCTCACGGACGATGTTAGACAATTATGTAAAGATTTTACCATATATTCGATTGGGTCTTCAAAAAGAAATTGGAGAGGTGTCAGAAGGCACTATAGTCAGATAAAGATTAAGAGATGATAGAAAGCTTCAACACAGCAAAATGAAATGATTGCATTCGTAAAGGAGCATGGCGTAACAAAACCAGTGGGGCTAAACAATATACAGTGGACCCCCGGTTATCGGCCATAATTCGTTCCAGAATGCTGTTCAAGTGCCGTTACCGAACGAATTTGTTCCCATAAGGAATAATGTAAATTAGATTAGTCCTTTTAGACCCCCAAAAATACACTTACAAAAGCACTTACAAAAATACACTTACATAATTGTTCGAGTTTGGAGCAGTACAAATCCGGGGGTCCACTGTATACCCAGGGGTACTGAGAGAGAAGAACCTCCGCATGACCCCACAACAAAGGCTTTCAACCAATTTCTTCAGTCAAACAGCCGCCACAAAAATTTAAAAAGGCCAACGTGGTTCCTATATATTAAAATATGAAAAGAAAAGGGGTGCTGAATCAAAGCCAGTATCACTAACAGACTTTTAGTGCATATAAATACTATACAACACAGACAAGATGCAGAATTAGACACGTGTGTAACATCAGGGTATCTTTATGTGTAGAAGTTTCGCCAACCAGTTCCACTGGTTGGCGAAAAGTGAATTAGAGTATTTGAAGGCAAGAAGATTCTTTAGAGAAAATCAAAATGAATTTCTGGATAGAAAATCTTGTCTTTCGAAATTGCTGAAGTTCTACGACAGAGTCAGGGAAATAAAAAAAAAGTGGATTGCAACTCATAGACCGTAAGAAAACATTTGATACAGTAATACATCAAAGAATAATCCAAAAATTAAAAGAACAGGCAGTGCTCCAGTAGATGAAGACCTTGAAAGACAGAAGACTTAAAGTTAGGAATAAGTTCAACATGAGAGTAAAGAATGGCGTCCTTCAAGGTTCAGTATCAGGACCATTATTATTCCTAATATATATTAACGACTTACCAGTAGTGATCGGGTTATAACCCTCACTGAGTGATGATAATGTAAACATCATGAAAAGAATAAAGCAGAGAGACAGAGATAAGCTCCAAATGTGTGGAATAGGACGTATGGGTAAATAAAACACCAATCATGTGCCGGTTATTTGTGTATTTGTTCCAGTCACGATACTGTGCCCTTTTATTCCTTATAATCTCAGTGGCAGTAGCAAGATTAGTAAATTTCAGAACATGTTATGTACCAACACATAAGGCACAAAGAGAGAGGAGAGAGGAGAGTAGAGAGAGAGAAAGAGAGATGAGAGAGAGAGAAGATTTACCAACAGCGGAGTACAAGAGGAGACAAGGGAGAGAGAGAGAGAGAAGAATGAACCAACAAGCTGGACCTTGTATTCACCCTAGTGAGTCTGACGTAGACGAGATATAGAATACGAGAAGCCCCTCGTGCTAGCGACCACACAATATTGAGTTGCGAATAACTTGTGGAGGTAAACTTTGAGAAAAACATTTCTTGAGGAAAAAATACGAGAAACCAGATTTCGAAAGAGAATATTTCACAAGCATGAGATAATTTCTGAATGAGGTGTAATGCGAAAGGAGGAAAGAAGAAAGACAACAAATGAAATAATGGGGCAGGTAAGTGGACTGGGCCGGAAAGCAGACGAGAAATTCAAACCCACAAAGAGAAGAAGCAATGATAGAACAAAGTGAGGCTGTGATTCATCCAGAGGTGCAAGGAAGACAACAGCTAAGAATGCAAGAGTGTGTAAATAATATTGAAAAAAGAGAACGCAGGAAAACGGGAAAGTGTGCAAAAGAGCCAGAAAAAATGCGTATTTGTTAGTAAGGAAGCTGAACGACACTTTGAGAATGACACAGAATTAACAACAAAAATTGAACAATTTCTATACAGCCCTAAAAGGGACCAGGAGGCACATACCCCATACAAAGTAAAGTAAAGTAAATTTTATTTCATTGCAGATTACATAGGTATTGGTAGTTACAATGTAAATTGAATGCAAGGAGAGCCACTGACATGCCATGACATTAGGGGCAGCTTAATCTAGTAACTTAAAGACTATGTACTTAATATTAGAGCAATTTATTGAGTTTATTCTAGTTAAAAATTGTTTTCAAATTACAATATGATGGTAGTTATGACAACCCCACCCCAAGTGATTTTTTAGTGGTAAGAAACGAAGAAAGAAAATGGAAAAAGGTAACCAAAATAGTCCATCACCTTGGAGCCGTGTTAGACTGGAGGTACAGCCAGTGGCCCCTCCGGACTCACAACTACTGATGCCAACAATGAAATCCCCCCAACAAACATGCAACACAACCTCATTTATATTTGCTAATATACAGGGCCTTAAGCCATCTACCAACAACAAAATTCCTTTCATTAGTGGACTTCTAGGGGAGTCAAATGCACTGTTTGCAGCCTTCACAGAGACCCACGCAAAAGATTACTTTGACAATGAAATATGGATACCTGGGTACAACCTTTTCAGATGCGACAGAAAGAACAGGCAACAATGGAGGGTTGGCCTGTATGTCAAAGAGTCGCTCATTTGCACAGAGATACTGAACACCACAAATGATGTAGTTGAAGTTTTGACAATAAAAATCGAGAAACAAAACCTAGTCATTGTACTTGTATATAAGCCACCAGATGCAACTTCCCAACAGTTCAAAGAACAACTATCAAAAATTGACTCCTGTCTGGAAAACCTTCCATCCCCATCCTCAAACATCTTACTGCTTGGTGACTTCAATCTTAGACATACAAAATGGAAGAATATAGCAAATAATGTTGTAGCAGAAATAATCCCTGGAGGCAGCTTAGATGAAAAGTCACACACACATGAGCTGCTGAATTTCTGCAACAAACACACCCTAAGTCAGCAGATAGTGGAGCCAACGAGACTAGAGAACACACTAGACCTTATCTTCACAAATAATGAGGACCTGGTAAGAAACATAACAATATCAAAAACAACAAATTCTGATCACAATCTAATCGAAGTCCAGACGTGCATGCACAGGAATCCAGATCAGCAAAACGCATATAGCTATGAGGGTACCTTTACCAAATTCAACAACAAGAACATCAACTGGAATCTGGTAACTATGCCCTAAATGAAACATGTTGGGAAGATATCTTAAATTACATGGACCCTAACCAGTGCCTTGAAAAGATCAACCTCCTGGTAGCTGAAGTATGTTCAAGACATATTCCTCTACGAAAAAAGAAGAGAAGAAGTAAACAGGAGAGAGACGCTCCCTATACAGGAGAAGACGAAGAATCACTGAGCTCCTCAAGAATGCCTGACTATCTGATTTACGGAAGGAAGCGCTAACCAGGGAAGTGGAAAATATTGCGCTAAAGTTAAAGGACTCATACAGGATCCAGGAGAGTCAAGAGGAGCTAAAAGCGATTAGTGAAATTGAAAGAAATTCGAAATATTTCTTTTCATATGCCAAAAACAAGCCAAAAACCACTTCTAGTATAGAGCCCCTGCTCAGACAATACGGATCTTACACAGATGACAACAAAGAAATGAGTGAGATACTGAAATCTCAATATGACTCTGTGTTCAGCGAGCCACTAATCCGTCTAAAGATAGACAATCCAAACAATTTTTTCATGAGCCTCAAAACCCTGCAAATTTCTGACATAACCCTAACTTCTCTAGACTTTGAGAAAGCCATCGACGACATGCTCATGCACTCAGCCCCAGGCCCAGACTCCTGGAACTCTGTGTTCATTAAGAACTACATAAACCCCTCTCACAGGCCCTAAGTATGCTATGGAGAAGGAGCTTAGAAGCAGGCGAGATTCCACAGTCACTAAAAACAACGGATATAGCCCCACTCCATAAAGGTGGCAGCAAAGCAGTAGCTAAGAACTATAGACCAATAGCTTTAACGTCCCATATCATAAAAATCTTTGAAAGAGTTCTAAGATGCAGGATATCAAACCACCTTGACTCCCAAAAATTGCAGAACCCAGGGCAACATGGTTTCAGAGCAGGTCGCTCCTGCCTCTCGCAACTGCTAGACCACGATGATATGGTCTTAGATGCTCTGGAAAACAAACAGAATGCAGATGTAGTATACACAGATTTTGCAAAAGCCTTTGACAAGTGCGATCATGGTGTAATAGCACAACATGCGTGCTAAAGGGATAACTGGCAAAGTAGGCAGATGGATCTTCAACTTTCTAACCAATCGAACACAAAGAGTAGTGGTAAACAGAGTTAAGTTGGATGCTGCCATAGTGAAGAGCTCTGTCCCACAAGGCACAGTACTCGCACCTATCCTGTTCCTCATTCTCATATCAGACATAGACAGAGCTGAAAACCATAGCACTGTATCATCCTTTTCAGATGATACTAGGATCTGCATGAGAGTGTCATCCATTGAGGACACGACAAATCTCCAAGAAGATATAAACCAAGTTTTCCAATGGGTAACAGAGAACAACATGATGTTCAATGAAGACAAATTCCAACTACTCCGTTATGGAAATCTGGAGGAAATAATAGCCAGGACTGAGTATATTACAAACTCTAATCACACAATAGCGGAAAAGTAATGTGAAGGACCTGGGTGTGGTAATGTCCGAAGACCTCACCTACAAGGACCACAACAATGCCACTATCACATCTGCGAGGAAACTGATAGGTTGGATAATGAGAACATTCAAGACAAGAGATAAATCACTTGTTCTCTCTAGGCTAGAATACTGCTGTACATTAACATCCCCATTCGAGGCAGGTGAAATTGCAGACCTAGAGAATGTACAGAGAACCTTTACTGCACGTATAAGTTCCATCAAACACCTTAACTACTGGGAACGCCTGGAAGCCCTAGACTTATATTCACTGGAGCGCAGGCGAGAGAGAGATATCATAATCTACACCTGGAAGATTCTGGAGGGACTGGTCCCTAATATGCACACAGAAATCACTCCATACGAAAGCAAAAGACTTGGCAGACGGTGCAACGTACCCCCAGTGAAAAGTAGGGGGGCCACTGGTACACTAAGAGAAAACGCAATAAGTGTCCGGGGCCCAAGACTGTTCAACAGCCTCCCACCAGCCATAAGGGGCATTACCAGTAGACCCCTGGTTGTCTTCAAGAGGGAGCTGGACAGATACCTAAAGTCAGTGCCAGATCAGCCGGGCTGTGGTTCGTACGTTGGACTACGTGCAGCCAGCAGTAACAGCCTCGTTGATCAGGCTCTGATCCACCGGGAGGCCTGGTCATAGACCGGGCCGCGGGGACGTCGATCCCCGGAATACCCTCCAGGTAGGAAGATTGTGAGAGACTGAACAAAAGGTTCAAAGAGACATTCACTGAAAAAAAGTTAGAGTGCATTGAGAAGAACTGGACATAGTACTCTAAACATGACAAGTGTAAAGAAATTACAAAGTGAGCTAGATTATATTTCATAGGTTCTGGAAGAGATGAAACAGAGTTGTTGGAACATGTTTAACAGATGATAAAATACAAATAGGAGAGAACTAAGGAAGACTAAAATCGGACCTGGAAAAGCTGTAGGATGAGTGTGTCAAGTAATTATTAGAATTTAACAAATGCAAATTCAACGTTGGATATATTGGCGAAGAGCAAAAAAGATCATAAACGGAGTGCAGACTTGGAAAGGAAGGGGAAGGGGGCAAAGTATATAAACCTCAATCAAGTAGGACCTTAAGATGAGCATAGCACCGAGCATAACGCTTGAGGCGCACATAAACTAAATAATTTCTACAGCAAACGCTTGTCTGTCAAACCTAGGATTAGCTTTCAGGAACCTCGACAAGGAATCATTCACGACAGTATGTTCAACACGTCAGGTCTATCCTGGAGTAAGCGGCACCAGTATAGAACTCACACTTCATCAAGCATGTCAAGATATTGGAAAAATGCAGAGGTCTGCAAGAGACTATTCCCGGACCAGGGAGGAATGAACTATGAGGAGAAACTAACGGAGATAAACCTGATAACATTATAAGACAGAAGGTCCAAGGGTGACATGATAATGACATACAAAATACCGAAAGGAATTGATAGGATGGAGAGGCACAGCCTATTTGAGAGGCAGAAAACACGAACACCAGGGCACAGCTGGACGTCCAAACAACGGATGAAATCCAGGGAACGTTAGTATATATTTCTTCAGCCATGGTGCTATCAGAAAAGTGGAACGACGTGAACAGTGACGATGCAGAGGCGGTATCCATACATAGCTTTAAGAACAAGTTGATAGAGGTCACGTAGCCAGGAGAGAGCGATCTTATTTACGTTCAGTGGAGAGGCTGGGCTAAGAGAGAACAAACTCAGTAGCGTAAAGTGTAGAGGCAAGGCCAGGAACGAAGACTCGACCCCTGCACCAACATTCACATAAGCACATATGCACACACACACACACACACACACACACACACACACACACACACACACACACACACACACACACGCTGTTTAAAAGACAGCAAATATGGTCCCAATATTTAAGAAAGGCGATAAAGAGGAATCACCAAGATACAGACAAACATCACTGACATAAATACTATATAAGGTAGTGAAAAACAATCAGGAGAGCACTGAAGCACCTAGATAGAAGTTGTTTCACAGAATATATCTAGAAAAGATTAAGAAATGAGACACATTGTCTGGAGTTCTATGACTCAGCATCAGAAATTAGACAAGTGAGAGAAGGATATGATGCTGCATCTCTGTTAAAAACTGTAGGAGCAGGTAGGTGTGAAGGGAGTGTGCTAGTGTGGATCAAAGAGTTCCTTGAGAAACAGTGATTGAATGAGAAGAGTTGTCGGTATGGAAAAGTGTGACAAGATTTGTTCCACAAGGATCAGCACTGGGACCCGTACTTTTTTATACATTGATCTCAAACCAAAACAGAATCAGATGTATCCCTGTTTGTAGATGCTGATAAATTAATGAGGAGAATAAAGGCCAATGAAGACAACAAGAGGTTACAAATGGACCTAGACAAACTGGAAGAATTATCTGATAAGTGGCTACTTGAATTCCACCCTAGCAAATGCAAAGTTACGAAACTTGCGGATGTATCGAGAAGACTGGATAATGAGTATAGACTTGGGGATAGAGACGGCAGACCTTACTCAAAGAGAGAGATCTAGTGGTAAGCATAGTGCCGAGTATGTTGCCAGATGCATACATCAACCAAGTAAACTCTACAGCGAATGTTCCTTTGGCAAATCTAAGGGAAGCGTTCAGGAATCTCAACAGTCATTGCAATGTATTCAACAAATATTAGGCCCAGCATGAAGTATGTATCATCAACATGGAACCTTCATCTGATGCTGAACGTTCAGAAACAAGAAAAAGTGTATGTTACGAGGCTAGTCTTTGAGCAAAGAAGAATGAGGTTAACGACTTCAGAGGATCGAAGAATCAGGGGAGACGTAATAACATAATACATAATATGCAAGACAACCACTATGAAAAAATAGAGGAATTCCAAGCGCTTTCGTGACTACTCACATTATCAAGGAACATATATAGTTCCTTGATAATGTGAGTAGTCACGAAAGCGCTTGGAATTCCTCTATTTTTTCATAGTGGTTGTCTTGCATATTTTGATATCACCTGTTTACTGTGATCTTTTTGCATAATACATAATGTGCAGAGTGCTTGACTCAGTGAACAGGGATAAAGTGCTTGAGAGGCAGAGAACGGGTACACGAGGGCACTGCTGGAAGTTAACTATAAAGATGAGGCACATGAATGTTAGAAAATATTTCTTCAGCTTTGAGATAGTTAGATAGTGGAATGACCTGAACGAAGTGGTACTGGAGGCACGCTCCATTCAAGGTTCTAAGAATAAGTATAACAAGGCTCACGAGGCTAGGATGGAGTAAATCGAGCAAATGGCAAGTTAAGAGGCAAGGCCATGAGCTGAGACTCGACCCCTGCAACCACAACCAGGTGAGAACAAATAGGCGAGTACACGCACACGCGCACGCACACGCACACACACACACACACACACTATATATTATATATATATAATTGACATGTGCCTAGGACAAAATGGTAACTAACACACACACACACACACACACACACGAGAAGAATACAAGTGGACTAGGATTAGGTAAGCCTACAAGGAGATCTAGATAGGCTGCAAGCCTGGTCCGACATATGGCTCCTGGTGTTTAGCTCCAGTAAGTGCAAAGCTATGAAGTTTGGGGAAGGACAAAGAAGACCGCAGACGGAGTACAGCCTAGGAGGTCAAAGGCTGCAAAACTCACTGAAGGAAAATGATCTTGGGGGCAAATAACTGCTGCAGCAAATGGGCGCCTGGCAAACCTAAGACAAGCGTTTCGACATCTAAGTAAGGAGTCATTCACGTCACTGTACACCGTGTACGTCAGGCCCATATTGGAGTATGCAGCACCATTTTGGAACCCACACCTGGTCAAACACGTCAAGAAATTAGAGAAAGTGCAATGGTTTGGAACAAGACTAGTCCCGGAGCAAAGGGGTATGCCCTACGAGGGGAGGTTAAGGGAAATCAACCTGACGATACTGGAAGACAGAAAGGATAGAGGGGACAATGATAACGACATATAAAATATTGCGAGGAATTGACAAGGTGGACAGAGACAGGATGTTCCACAGATGAGACACAGAAACAAGGGGTCACAATTGGAAGCTGAAGATTCAGATGAGTCAAAGGGATGTAAGGAAGTACTTTAGTCATAGAGTTGTCAGGAAGTGAACAGTCTGGAAAGTGATGTAGTGGAAGCAGGAACCACACATAGGTTTAAGACTAGATTTGATAAAGCTCTAGGAGCAGGGAGAGAGAGAACCTAGTAGCGATCAGTGAAGAGGCAGGGCCAGGAGCTATGACTTGACCCCTGCAACCAGAAGTAGGTGAGTACAAATAGGTGAGAACACGATAAAGCTCATGGAGCAGGGGAAGAGAGGACCTAGTAGCAACCAGCGAAGAGGCAACCACATATATGGTAGTACATATAGGTAAATATACATGTTGCAAACAAGAAAGTGAAATGCGAACATTTAACAAAAAACATTTTCCGGTTAATTAACTCACTACACCTAATCCAATTCCAGAATTTCGAGCTGCGATAAAAAAAAATGATTTTTTTTTTTAAACATTTGAGACACCTCTTAACCGAATGACTGTCTTAACCAAACAAATGTCTTAACCAAGCGACTTCCTTACCTGAACTAAAGAACTATCTTTAGTATCTTAATCAAACAACTGTCTTAACTATCTTAATCAAACGACTTTCTTAACTGACTGACTGTCTTAACAGAACGACTTAATATGTTGTGTGTCTTAATATGTTGTGAGTGCTGAGTGCAGTAAATATTTATTCGATGGGTAAGAGATTAACACAAGTGAGGTAATCAACTTGGCCAAAGTAAACACAGGAAACCAGAACCATTTAGTAGTGGAATATAGCCCTAGATGGTCTAGTGACCATCAGAATGCTGTGGCACTTCTCACTTATCAGCAGTGGGATGGCTGGCCGACTCGATTACAGTCTATGGTAATCGTTTTAACCTAATTCTTTCTAGCCTGCCGCTGGCTAATATCTCAGTGTCATCATTGTTTTTTGCGTATTTTGCGTTCTCACTGATATATTTATTTTTCTGAATAGTGTTGAAATCCTTGTACATTTGTAATTAGTTTAAATAATGATTTGATATACAATTAAAATATACGGTTGAAAGACACGTTAGCAAACACTAGGACATATGTATCAGAGAACTACTAGGTCCTGGGACCTTGATCACTTCTAACATACAGAGGTTAAAATTACAGTATATATATATAGGCGGAGTGTGAGGTCTAACACATGGTGACCTGAAGAATGTCATATGTTGCTTTGTCTGCTTGAGTATCATGTATGCTAATGTTTCTGAAATTTTATAGTTTCCGGTATTATATCCTAGTGTTTGCTCACGTGTTTTTTTAAACCAATTTGTCGGTATTTATTAACAATGTACCAGAGTGAAAAGATATAAATCACAAAAGTTATTGAGTGATATTTGTGACACTTGTACTGACCGTTGCTTACAGCAAGACCCAAACTTTTGCTTTAACCGAACGAACTGTTTTGGCCAAACTTCTGCCGAAAATCTGCCTTAACTGAACCTCTTCCTTAACTGTGCATCTGTCGTAACAGAATATCTGCCCTTACCAAACAATTGCCTTAACCCAGTGTCTGCCTTAAAGGAATATCTACCTAAAACAAACTCATGTTTTAGCCGACCATTTCTAACTGACAATCTGCGTTAAACGAACATCCCATTAACCGAAGACACACACAATGGAGAAACAAGTTTCAGAGAGACCGTGTGTGTGTGTGTGTGTAGACCAGTAACCTCCTAAGCTAGGCATAGTGATGATATCAGGGGAACGTGTCGTAACGGCAAGCATAATGAAATATTCAGTGGGTAAATGTGGCAGTGGGCGACCTGCATCACGAACGTTTTGAACAAGGAATTATCGTCAGTGGACACGCCAACTAATTTCGCCCACTACTGCTTCTTATCGGCGATAAACTTCTTCAGCGTCCCGAATATATCTTCTTGGTGGGCGGTGGTGGTTAGTGATTCATGAAGGAACATTACTCTTTCAAAAAAAAAATTTTTAAATAATCATGTTAGCCCAAACCTATTTGGGTTATTCAGCGCAATACTTTGTGGAGGTTTGATCCTACTCTTTCAACAGAGTTGTGTTCAGGACACAACATCTGATGACCCGCCCAGCTGAAGCATGTACAGCTTGTTTTCATTTCTGAAACCGCTTAATATAATAAGGTTTTATTAAAAATGAGCCTTCAATTTGCTGGGTTTCAAGTTTTTGCAATAAGGACTTTATCGCTTACAACGCACTCAGGTCTTTCAACTTATTTGTCCACATAATCAGTGATTGTCATTGTAAAAACGTTTCTTTGTATAACTATTTCTTTCCTAACGTTTAATTCACAGATATAGGGCCATCAAAAAAATATTACTCATTTGCAAGCATCATAAACTCTTGCAAAAAATCTTGGGAGACTGCCGACTTGTTGAGAAAAAATTATATATATATATATATATATATATATATATATATATATATATATATAAGCTTACTAAACTAAAAATTGAACACTAAACTTTAAATGATCATCTCTTGGGCTTGTCAATGGTTTCATGAGGGTTAATCAGTAACAGGAGTGAACGTACCTATCCACAGAGTCACGCTAGATATTGCTTTGCTGCAAGCTGAAACCTTATTAAAAAAACACACGTAAACAAACAATACGACATATTTGAAAACATAATCAAGGTGGTCCCAAGAGTGTAAAGATATTTCAAATAAATATATCCTAGTATTTGCTAATGTGTCTTTCTAAATCAGTTGTTGGTATCTATTATCATGGTATTATACTAGGATGAAATGTTTCCTTGTGTCTCATCCATTATGCTGAAAACTTTGACTATATGGTTCATTCATTACCATCCCGCAATGGTTATATGTCTCAGCCAATACTGTTCAGTAGACGTCTTCCTCATTCATGTCATTCCTCTGCAGGACTAATAGAATTAAACTGTTTTAAATACTCAGAAAGGATTAACGAGAAAAATATATATGTAAAATAAAAGTTAGTGTGCGTAGATAACACAGGTTCAGTAATGTGTGAAATGATGGGAAATGTATTTAACAAAAAGTCTTTTTACCTCGGGTGTAAGTGGTGTCACTTCATGATGCCCAGAAAGAGTTACCCCTCACGGGATAATTTCTACAGATTAAGAACTAAAGGTTATGTTAGGTAAGATTCGTCAGGAAATAGGACAAGTATTTCCTGACGCGGCTCATATGATGACCCGCAGCTAGAGCTTTTGGTCATCTGACAGAGGCCTTCGCGTGGCTTACCGGTCCACCGTTTGATTATGAACCAATGGCTTCACCCCAGGACAGTGAGAAGTAAGTTTCTACACAACAAGACGGGCAGCCAGCAGCACCTTCACTCTGGCTGTACCCTTCTCCAGAACATCACTTCATCTGAGATCATTTATTCCCAGGATGACTCGAGTCTAGAACATGATCGTACAGCATAATGACATCAACGAAATGAAGTCAGCTGACCAAATAAAATCGCTGGCCCACATATGGCTCCAACTACATACTGTTCCTTACCTGTGTGTCTCATAACAATAAAAAGGCTTTTAAATAAGCTGATGAAGCTTGTAAATAAAGTTAGGATCCCTAAACCTAACTTTGTAGAACCCTGTGTAAAAAAAAAAGTTCTAGCTATGCCACAACACCGGTGTTTCTCTTTCCTTTGTTCTGGACCACATTTTGCTGACTGTGTTCTTAGCACTGACATATTGTAATTTATATTGCTGACCCCCTGAAATATATTGCATATTGCAACACTGGATCACGATATACATCGTAAATTGCAGTCCTAGAACGTGATGTACATTACATATTGCAAGTGGCCAACATCAACAGCCTGGTTCAGACTAGGAACCAGGAGGTCTGGTCTGGGACCCGGCCGCGGGGAGCGTCACTCCTGAAACCACGTTCAAGTAACTCACAGGTAACCCTGGGAAGTCGTATGCATTTTATATTGCAACACTGCGATTTTATATACATTGTATATTGCAACGCCGAACTTTGATATACATTGTATATTGCAACACTGCGCTTTGATATACATTGTATATTGCAACACCGCACTTTGATATACATTTTATATTGCAACACTGCGCTTTGATATACATTGTATACTGCAACACTGCGCTTTGATATACATTGTATATTGCAACACCACTTTGATACACATTGTATATTGCAACACTGCACTTTGATACGCATTGTATATTGCAACACTGCACTTTGATATGCATTGTATATTGCAACACCACTTTGATACACATTATTGCAACACTGCACTTTGATATACATTGTATATTGCAATACTGCATTTTGATATACATTGTATATTGCAACATTGCACTTTGATATACATTGTTTAGATTGACATATGCAATGCGTGTCAAAGCTGGATGTTAGACTTACGTGGAGATGGGAAATAGTATAATCTGGTCATGTGATCTCTAACAACAATAACAACAATAATTGCAACAGTAATAACAACAACAATAGCAACAACAGCAGCAGGAGCAGCAGCAACAGTAACTATAACAATGACAACAACAAAAATCACAGCACCTACAACAGCAACAACAATCACAACGGCTACAACAAAACAATCACCTCAACCACAACCACAAAATAACAACAACAGCAACAACAACAAAAACAAATACTGGTTGCCAAGGCAACAGCTCAGCTCAGGAAAAAAATATCAGTCAACAGTCCCAATTAGTCTTTATCACTCCTTCCCTCTCTCCTCTTTTTCCCTCTCTCCTCTTTCTCCCTCTCTCCTCTTTCTCCCCTTTCTTCTTTTTTTTACCTTTCTCCTCTTTCTCCCTCTCTCCGTTTTTTCTCTCTCTTCTCTTTCTCCCTCTCTCCTCTTTCACCTCCTCTTTCTCACTCCTTTTTCGACCATAGTTCTCTTCCTCTCTTCCTCCCTTCTTTCCTTCAATTTTTCCTTCCACTCTTTTACACTCATTTTTCTCCCAAACTCTTCCTCCCCCCTGACCTTTATCCTCTCCCCCTTACCCCTTCTTTCTTTTTTTTTCGTTTCCTCTCTTCGTTTTGCTTTTTCCTCTATCATAAGTTTCTTTATCTCCCTCTTCTTCTTCCTTTCTTTCTTTAACTGAAGAAGACAGAGGAAATATTAATGGGAAAACTGATTAAAGGGAGATGGGAAAGGGAGGGAGAAGGGGAGGGAGAAGGGGAGGGAGAAGGGGAGGGAGAAGATTAACGAAAGAGGAAAGTGATTGGAGAACAAGGAATAACGGATAACAATTAACTAGACGTACAAGACAAGAATGAACCTGGAAGCACAGGAGGTGGATGGAGTACACAGGAGTACATTTTAATGTATTATAGTATATAGTACAAGCTAGTACACAGGAGTACATGCGACGACTAAGAAGTAAGCAGTACTTTAGAGTGCATGAGAGTACACGCGAGTGCATGGGACCACATGGGTGCATTTCAGGACCTGTGAGTACATGGAAGAACAAGAGATAACACATTGTGAATACGATTACAAGAGAGTACATAGGAGTACAGGAAATTACACGAGACTATATAGAACTTCATGCAAGAGAATTCAGGCAGAGAACAGAAAACTAGAGTACATTTTACGTGCATGTATATGCAAGAACATTGGAGAACATAGGCGTACGTGAAAATAAATGGGGTGACAGTATAACATTCGCTGCATCAAGCTGAAGTAAGGATAGAAAAGCTGAAGGCTCTCTACCTTTCCTTCACTTTCTCCCAGATACACATATCAAATGGGTCACCAGAGTTGCCAGGAACCTGTGCTTCCTGGCAGAACTAACAATTCTATGTTTTTAAGAGAGAGAGAGAGAGAGAGAGAGAGAGAGAGAGAGAGAGAGAGAGAGAGAGAGAGAGAGAGAGAGAGAGAGAGAGAGAGAGAGAGAGATAGAGAGAGAGAGAGAGAGAGTGACCTTTGCATTAAGAGCTATTTACATCCAGAAAATTCATGAGGAAAAGTATATATGATGGTATATCCACATTCAACAAAATACCAGATTAATTTTGACTCTGAGGTGGGTTCAGTAAACGCAAGCATTGAGTTGCATAAACACTCATTCACTCGTTGTCGTTCTAAATGAATATAAAAGGCAGTCCACCACTTTCCGGAACATAATTATTTCGATAACAAATATACATACATATATATATATATATATATATATATATATATATATATATATATATATATATATATATATATATAATGTCGTGCCGATTAGGTAAAACTTGCGATTTTGGCTTAAATAGCAACGCTCATCTTGCCATATAAGACAAGTGAAAATTTGTGTATGCAATAATTTCGCCAAAATCATTCTGAACATAACGAAAAAAATATATTTCATTGTGTTTGTTTATTATTTAATTAATGTTAATGTATCTAAAATATATTTAGTTTGGTTAGGCTAAATTAAATTGCGCTTATTGTAATAAGGTTAGGTAGGTTTTCAAAGTTTCCCTTGGTACAAAATTATAAATTCTTACATTAACATAAATGAAAAAAATATATCTTTAAACGTATAAGAGAAAATTTTAGAAAAGACTTAATTTTAGATGAGTTCTTGCTAATTGACCAGTTTTACCTAATCGGCACGACATATATATATATATATATATATATATATATATATATATATATATATATATATATATATATATATATTTATATTTATTTATTACTAACTAAAGTGTAATAAACACTTGTCAGTGGTCCATAATAACCCAAAGGGAGACAGAATCTCAGAGGATTAATTGATCTGCATATTTCGATCCTCTTCAGCTGAAGAGGATCCCAGAAGGGGATTGAAATAGTATATATAGACCAATTAATCTTCTGAGTTTCTGTCTCCGTGTGTGTGTGTGTGTGTGTGTGTGTGTGTGTGTACTCACCTAATTGTGGTTGCAGAGGTCGAGACTTCGCTCCTGGCCCCGCCTCTTCGCTGTCCGCTACTGGGTCTCTTCTCTCCCTGCTCCATGAGCTTTGTGTGTGTGTGGACTCACCTATTTGTGGTTGCAGGGGTCGATTCATAGCTCCTGGACCCGCCTCTTCACTGATTGCTACTAGGTCCTCTCTCTCTCCCTGCTCCATGAGCTTTATCAAACCTCGTCTGAAAACTATGTATTGTTCCTGCCTCCACTACGTCACTTTCTAGGTTATTCCACTTCCTGACAACTCTATGACTGAAGAAATACTTCCTAACATCCCTTTGACTCATAGGAGTCTTCAACTTCCAATTGTGACCCCTTGTTTCTGTGTCCCCTCTCTGGAACATCTTGTCTCTGTCCACCTTATCTATTCCTCGCAGTATTTTATATGTCGTTATCATGTCTCCCCTAACCCTCCTGTCCTCTAGTGTCGTCAGGCCGATTTCCCTTAACCTTTCTTCGTAGGACAATTCCCTTAGCTCTGGGACTAGTCTTGTTGCAAACCTTTGCACTTTCTCTAATTTCTTGACGTGCTTGACCAGGTGTGGGTTCCAAACTGGTGCTGCATACTCCAGTATGGGCCTCACGTATATGGTGTACAGAGTCTTGAACGATTCCTTAGTGAGGTATTGGAACGCTATTCTTAGGTTTGCCAGCCGCCCGTATGCTGCAGCAGTTATCTGATTGATGTGTGCCTCAGGAGATGTGCTCGGTATTATACTCACCCCAAGATCTTTTTCCTTGAGTGAGGTTTGCAGTCTTTGGCCACCTAGATTATACTCTGTCTGCGGTCTTCTTTGCCCTTCCCCGATCTTCATGACTTTAAATTTGGCAGGGTTAAATTCAAGGAGCCAGTTACTGGACCAGGCTTGTAGCCTGTCTATATCTCTTTGTAGTCCTGCCTGATCCTCGACTGATTTAACTTTTCTCATTAACTTCAAATCATCTGCAAACAGGGACACTTCTGAGTCTATCCCTTCCGTTATGTCATTCACATATACCAAAAACAGTACAGGTCCTAGGACTGACCCTTGTGGAACCCCACTCGTCACAGGTGTCCACTCTGACACCTCGTCACGTACCATGACTCGTTTTTGCCTCCCTGTCAGATATTCTCTGATCCATTTCAGTGTCTTTCCTGTTACGTGTGCCTGATCCTCCAGCTTTTGCATTAACCTCTTGTGAGGAACTGTGTCGAACGCTTTCTTGCAGTCCAAGAAAATGCAGTCTATCCACCCCTCTCTCTCGTGTCTTACTTCTGTTACCTTGTCATAAAACTCCAGTAGGTTTGTGACACAGGATTTTCCTTCCCAGAAACCGTGCTGGTTGTCGTTTATAAGCTTGTGTCTTTCTAGGTGCACCAACAACTCTCCTCCTGATGATCTTCTCCATGAATTTGCATACTATACACGTTAGTGACACAGGTCTGTAGTTTAATGCCTCGTGTCTGTCTCCTTTCTTAATAATTGGGACTACATTTGTGTGTTTGTGTGTGTGTGTGTGTGTGTGTGTGTGCGTGCGTGCGTGCGTGCGTGCGTGCGTGCGTGCGTGCGTGCGTGCGTGCGTGCGTGCGTGCGTGCGCGCGCGCGCGCGCGCGTCGCCCTGTTATGGGGAGGAGCAATAACAATGATGAGGTTCAAAATTATTAAATTTAGCGGGAGACGCTGAGCTAATTAAATTTGTACAGTGCCAGGGAATGAGAGGTGAAGAATTCTGTTCTGAGAAAGAGGAGGATATTTCCAATTCCTTGGAACAAGAGCTATTGACGAGCTTCACGTGTTTGTTAATTATTAAATTATTGTAAAAGTATCTAAAATATATTTAGTTGGGTTAGGCTAAATTAAATTGCGCTTGTTATAATAAGGTTAGGTAAGTTTTTTAAGATTCTTTTGGTTCAAAATTAAAAATGTTTACATCAACATAATTGAAAAAAAAATATATTTTTAAACGTATAAAAGAAAAATTTAGATAGGACTTAATTTTAAATGAGTTCTTGCTAATTGACCAGTTTTACCTAATCGGCACGACATATTATATATATATATATATATATATATATATATATATATATATATATATATATATATATATATATATATATATATATATATATATATGTCGTGCCGATTAGTAAACTTGCGATTTGGCTTAAATAGCAACGCTCTTCTTGCCAAATAAGACAAGTGAAAATTTGTGTATGCAATAATTTCGCCAAAATCATTCTGAACATAACGAAAAAATATATTTCATTGTGTTTGTTTATTATTAAATTAATGTTAACGTATCTAAAATATATTTAGTTGGGTTAGGCTAAATTAAATTGCGCTTGTTGTAATAGGGTTAGGTAGGTTTTCAAAGTTTCTCTTGGTACAAAATTATAAATTCTTACATTAACATAAATGAAAAATATATATCTTTAAACGTATAAGAGAAAATTTTAGAAATGACTTAATTTTAGATGAGTTCTTGCTAATTGACCAGTTTTACTTAATCGGCACGACATATATATATATATATATATATATATATATATATATATATATATATATATATATATATATATATATATATATATATATATATTATATATATATATGCATATGAAATTCTAGTTTATGTACATACATCACATTAGTAGCCCACTGCTAATGTGATGCATCTTTTATATTATAAAACTAAAAAATTGTCACGAGGCTAGCTCCATTATACATTCTTATGTAAATAGTGACTCTGCATTATCTACTAAATTATACATGTGGCAAGATACACTGTTATTCAGTTTCTCTTCTACTTTCCCTCTCTTTCCTCTATCTGCAAATATACATATTATGATATTCAAATTCCTCTTCCCCTCTACCACATTTTCTTTATATTCTGTATATAATTTATCTTGCCTCAGCTCTGGAATGATGGATATAACTTCATCAAAACACATTTATGTTGTGCCTGGAATAGGTTATCCTGAGAGACTGCAATTCACAAGAGATAGTAACTCCAGCAATGCTGGGACCAAACCTTTCATTCTCCTATTGCTGCTGAACCCTTACTGGAATACTTGACGATATTCTCATTGCTCTGCTGAATTCTGCCAGCTCAGGCTGACAGACTTTAGCACCTTGTATTAACCCCATCCTGCTTGATGGATTATAGGTAGTGAAATATATTTAGCTACTGTTCCTGCTGAATAGCTATCTTAAGAATAGAGAAGCAGTACAGTGCTAATGTAATAAATTTTATTAATAATTTTTGATACACTAGAATTTCAGCAACGGTAAAATATTAGAGGACCAGTAGTATACAAGCAAGTGCTAATGCGCATACAGACTCATGCACGCACACAGGAAGCGGGGCCAGGAGCTGAGTCTTTAATCCCACAGACACAAAGTGTTAAAAACAAATCGGTAATTACACACACATACACACACACGTACACACTATAGCAGAGGTGATAACAAATGCGATTTTCTCAGCAGAATACCAAATAATGAGAATGGACAGGAACCAGCGGAATTTTAAGAAGACGAGAGGAATAAGTAGAGAAGACTCAAATAACCACAGGAGAGAGATTTTCAGAACAGGGGAAACCAAGGCGGTGATAGCAGAGATCTACAACCGTCGCTAAACTGCAGGAGACCAAGACTAGAATATGACGACAGCAACAGATCAATGGTGGACACGATAGCAGAGGCAGCTAGAAGAGCCTACACAGCCAATGCAAAATGTTGGATTATGGGAGACTTCAACAACAAATAAACTAACAATCTGGAAACACAATGGGGGCCAGAAATGTATATAGCTTAGTAGCTAGAGGTGCTAATGGAATATTTCCTAAAGTCAGTATGAGAGAAGAGGATGAGCTAGTAAGGCAGGTCCTTGTATTCATCCTAAATCATTCAGATGTAGGGTACATTGAATACGAGAAGCCCCTCAGTGCATTACTGCAGTTTGAATATCTTGTGAAAGTGACCGAGGAGAGCATCCAGAGAGGGAAGTAAGAAAAAATCCTGACTTCAAAAAGAGTACACTACGATGGTATGAGACAATTCCTAAATGAAGTGCCGTGGAAAGGAAGCTAGCTGGAAAGACAATGAACGAAATGATGGAGCATGTCGCTGGAAAATGTAGGAAGGCAGAGGACAAATTCCTACTGAGAACACAGTGAGTCCACGGTTCCCCAAGGGCGTAGAGAGGGAAAGGCTGAAAGTGCGAGAACAAAAAAGGAATATAGAAAGAACCTCGGAGAATAGGGAAGCGAGCAGAAGAGACAGAAAAAATATGCATGTATAGGAAAAGAAGCTGAACGAAAGTTTGAGAATGACGTAGCTTTGAAAGCTAAATCTGAGACGAAGTTAATATACAGTAACGTGATGAAGAAGGACCAGTTAATAAGGCTAAAGAAGGATGGAAAAGAACTCACTAGAAACGAATAAGAAGTCTGTGAAGACCTGAGCCAAAGATTTAAGGAGGTATTATCAATAGAAACAGGAACATTATCAAAAAGTCAAGCTGGAAGAGTGCACCAACGAGTACTGAACACAATACATGCAACCGGAGATGTTTAGTACCTAATAAGCGAGCTAGATTCCTCTAAGACAATGAGACCAGATAACATCTCTCATTCGTTCTGAGAGAAGTAGATTAACTGTGTGAATTAATAGCTGCAATCCTCTTCAAGTTAAATGGAACAGGGGCAGCTGCCGGTATAGAAAATAGCAGATGTAGTTCTAATATTTACGAAAAGGAACAGATAAGTAGGGCAGGGTCACTGAAATTCATAACATTTTAGTGGGATCCTATTCAGCACCACTGCTTTGGCCCACCTCATGGTGAACCTGAGGATTGTGTGGTCCCGTGGACTAGAGCATCATGAATTTTCGCTCACCATGAGGTGGGCCAAAGCAGCATGGGTCCGACTCCTTGGCTAGTCGTAATGTTGTTATTGATCAATACCACTCGTTCGTGGGTACAAAATAATATATATATATATATATATATATATATATATATATATATATATATATATATATATATATATATATATATATATATATATATACACACATCTATCCTTTTTTCCCTCTCTTCCCCGTTACTTCCTACCCTTTCTCTATTTCTCTCCTTACATTTCTCCCACACACATGACAGGTCACGTACACGTTAAGGAATGACCACACAGCTCTCAAACTTGTGCCAGACGTGACCGACGTGAGGCATCTCAGCTGAACCTTGGCCCCTACCTCTCTCTTTCTCTCTCTTTCCTGTTTGGCTCCCTCATTTACCGTCACTACTTCCTTCTTACTTTCAGCTTCGTCATGCCTCTCTGCTTTTAGCACACCTCTTGATCATGTCTCTTGTACTAAACACTTTTCCTCTTCCTCCTCCTATCCCTCTTCCTCCTGCTACCCTTCCTATTCCTAAGCTCTTACCTTCTTTTCCTCATATTTTAAGCTGTATATATATATATATATATATATATATATATATATATATATATATATATATATATATATATATATATATATATATATATATATATAAATGCTTTTATCAACATACATGATTCTAAATATAGTACTATACTAAACATTTATAATTCTAAGAACCTTTATCAACATTTATGATCCCAAACACTATCCTAAACATTTATAATTACGAACAACTTTACCGTCTTTCATTATTATAAACGTTATCCTTAATAATTGTAATTCTAAATACTATTATAAACACTTCAGGTTAAAAAAATAAAATCGACCCCTCGCTGTGTGACAAAAACCATTCCCCTACAACCCATCCAAAATAAGTCAGGCTACTTAATTTTTCTTACCTGTCTCTTACAGTTTACTCACAACCTTCCCGTCCGTATTGCCATTCCTCTCATAGCTTAAAAAAAATTATATGTTTATAGCAGCGAAGACAATGGGTAACATTTCTATATATAAATACTAGCCTAAACATGTCTCTCAATATCGCCAAGTTTCCAGCTTGCTTCACCAACGGTATCAATAAAAAAGACAAATTGTTAGTTTATTGCATGAGATTGTATAGATTATTTTATTTTAATTATGTTATTTTTATTATTATTATTATTATTGCTGCAATAGCTTCATTACCATGTTGCCTTGCAACAATAACGGATGTGTGAGCAACTTTGGAGGTGAATACTCCAGTAAGAGCAAGCAGTCACACATATGCACTAGGGACTAACCTCCACCCCAGGTGTCGCATACGAGTGAAGAATAGTCAGGAACACGGGAAAAACTCATGAGCCTAGTGAAAAATGTGTGTACTCACCTAGTTGTGGTTGCAGGGGTCGATTCATAGCTCCTGGCCCCGCCTCTTCACTGGCCGCTACTGGGTCACTCTCCCTGCGCCGTGAGCTTTATCATACCTCTTCTTGAAGCTATGAATGGATCCTGCTTCCACTACATCGCTTCCCAAACTATTCCACTTCCTAACCACTCTGAGTGAAGAAATACTTCCTAACATCCCTGTGACTCATCTGAGTCTTCAACTTCCAACTGTGTCCCCTTGTTGCTGTGTCCCATCTCTGGAACAATCTGTCTCTGTCCACCTTGTCAATTCCTCTCAGTATTTTATATGTCGTTATCATGTCCCCCATATCTCTCCTGTCCTCCAGTGTCGTCAGGTCGATTTCCCTTAACCTCTCCTCGTAGGACATACCCCTTAGCTCCGGGACTAGTCTTGTTGCAAACACTTTCTCTAGTTGTGTGTGTGTGTGTGTGTAATTATAGATCAATTTGCAAATTTCATAAGTCGGCTTGGTTTTCTGCCTAAATTGATCTCATTTATTTTGAGGTACTAAATGTTTGGCTTTCTTCTGTTTCTCTCTACAGTGTGCCAGTTTTACTTCCTTGGTTCATTAAAAGTGTTTTCTATCATCCACTTTAGCGGTACGTCGTTATAATAAAGACTTTTGCTTCATTATGTGTCTTTTCAGTTTGCATCTGACACGTTTATTTTATTTCTAATTGTTGCAGTCTGTTTCATAAGCTTAGTTTAGGCCTCTGGGTATCTTGTATGCTGTGGTCATGTCCTCCCGTCTTCTCTGCTTTTCTGGAAAACCTACACGTTCGGCCAACTATTTACACTTTTTTAGCGAACATTCTGACCCGATTAAAAGAAGTGCAATCTCGTGATTGTTTAAACGTGCATTGAGACTGTGGAGTCCACAACACTTACTCAAGAAAACAGCATCATCAATACAAGGATATATACACCGAGCGATATATATATCTCAGTGTATATACACTGATAGTTTACTTTACTATAATACCTAAAATAGGGCTTATTCTTAACTGGTGGTGGACACTTGACACGCAGCGTAGTCGACAGGCTTTAAGCACCATTAACGAACGACTAACAATCACTGCACGATTTATAATAATCGTTATAATACAAAACGTTTAAACACAAGCCACCACTACGCTAGTAAAATAAATTAATTTAATACTAAATGTCAATCTCTTACTACAAAACCGTGGAAGAAAATAGAAAACGCAGTACTTGTATACAACATAATTGTCCCCATTACCTTAATGAAATAGAGAATTGTTTAATAAGAACTCGACCCCCTCCCCCCCCCAAAAAAAAAAAAATAATACATTTGATGTACTTGGTGTTTTGTGAAATTCTTTACAAAGACTGCACCTAATCATACATAGGACAAACAAAAATTTAATTATAAGAGAAACTGAAGACAGCAACACTGTTAAATATTCACAAGACAGTTCATCAATTTTTTAGCATGTCAAGAACGCCAACCATGATATTAACTGGGAAGTTTTTTTGTATACAGTTTATAAGTGTAAAATTCTTGAGTCTACTATAAATGCTTCTGAAGTCATTGCTTTCTATACTTGATGTGGTTACCGTACCTAATCTAGATTCTCTATCTGGGCTAGTTATTTCATCTGACCCACATCTGTGTACGAGGTTTATCCCTTAAACATCTATTAATGTGCTGAAAAGGGCACCAGTGTTTGACCGAAATATTTAGCACTCTCCTTATACATAACGTTCGTTCACTGCTGAATTTTAATCATAATAACAAGAGCTAAAATTTTTCACACGCTACTGGTGTGGTTGAGAGCTCTCCATAAAAACTTGTGTCTGGGACTCAGTTGACTTAGGCTTAGATACAAGTTTGGCAGCAGACAAAGGACGATCAAGCTAAGTGCAGTGTAAACAAGCATACGGTCTCTATCTTGAAGTCTGTGTGCTTCATTGTCTACTTACTGAGGAATATAGAGAGAAAGGTATTTTATTAATGAAAATAAGATAACAGACATGTTAAACAAATATCCTAAATTCGTTTAAAACAGATAAGACAAACTGCAAATATGTAACCAGATACACTCCTGTTATCACTTAATGGATATAAATAGCTGTTCATATCCATCAATCTATCTACACACACAAAATATATATATATATATATATATATATTATATATATATATATATATATATATATATATATATATATATATGTCGTGCCGATTAGGTAAAACTGGTCAATTAGCAAGAACTCATCTAAAATTAAGTCCTTTCTAAAATTTTC
>WNWK01006132.1:95000-109974 GCA_009830355.1 Cherax destructor | reverse complement strand
AAATGTCCGAGTCTTACTCAGTGGTTCAAAGGGGGACAGGGTGTTGGAATGTTGGTCCCTGGTTTCCCTGGCAGGGTGCTTTCCTCTAAGTCTTCACGTGTCAGCATCCCGGGGGGCAATTATTTCACTGGTGATAATTCTGATTCTCCCACAGTGTTGCCCCTTCAATTTTCTTTCACGGACTCTTTTTTTTCGCTGTCAGTGGGGGTGGGGTTCTCCCTTCCCCTTTTTTGATTGTGGGGAAGGTGAATGGGGATCAGCTCGGGAAAAGTCTCTTAAGGGTTTAAGGATGTTGAGGCACCTCCCCCTTTTTCCCCACACCAAAGACATTAAAAAGTAGAAAGTTGTGCCATGCCTTGATGGTTGGTGGGCATTTAGGATAGCAGAACCATCTTCTTTATTAAATTCCGTAGTTTCCCCAGCTGCGTGTGGACGGCCTTTGTGATTTCCTGTACCTGTTTTTAATTGTTTCCCAAGATATTATCTGATGAGATGAGATCTGGTGGGGGGGTTCGGGTGCCTGAAGTGGCTCTGGGTTATCACTTTCCACGGGAAACATCCTAACCGGGGAAAAGGATAGATACATATGGGATCCAAATGCCTTTTAAAAGGACACCCATCGGTATTCATAAAAAAAAATAAGATAATAAATGTAAAAATTTTTTCCCACTGGTAGCCTATCCGGACTGACTGTTGGCCCAGGAGTCACTGATTTCCTTCCATGCAATAGTTGTAATTTTTTGAGTATGGTTATGCGTTTTTCCCGTTTATTATATATAAAAAGGGAAAAAATTGATTCGGGTTTATATGTATTCATGTTTTTCCCTCATATACTGATTATTTGTATTTTTCAGTATACATTAATGTTCATATTTATTATATTAATTCAAGGTTGTGTACGAGAAAAATGGTCAATGTAGTTCGAATTTGTCAAAATGTTTCATTTTTTGTGTCAGTCCAATGAGATAGTGAGGTGGTGGGGTGTGGGTTCCAATGTTCACATTAGGTTATAATAATATCATTTTAAAATTATTTTAAAAAGTTTCCTCATGATAATGTATTAGTAAAATGGAATGTGTGGGTTTTTTAGGGTGGGGGGGATTGTAGGGGTAATTTTTTTAATGGGGTTTCCCTTGTGTTATTTACATAACGGGTTTTTCTTTTTTGGGTAATAAGGGGAGGGGCCCCAAATATGTGTTTCATATTGTTAAGTGCTTTTGTCAGAACGATGCATTTTGTTTTTTCCCTAGTTTTGGGTGTTTGACATTCGGGTTGTTGGTTTGTTTTTGCGATAACCATATTAGATATAAGGTGCCATATTGATGTATTTTGTGTATTTCGTTTACATTAAATATAATAAAAAAAAAAAAAATTCTCATGATTGTTATGGGAATAGGCACATTTAATGTGCAGATTTATTTTAGGGTAGGTGAGGGTGTAGGGGGGGGGTCATTTTTTTATAATTCTCGATTATGATGTTAAATAAATTTACGTGTTGTTCTTACTGGCAGTTAGAATTGTTCATGATGCCAATGATATGTATTTTTAATTGTCTTCTGCTTTATTGTCAGTATGTTGCATTGTATTTGGGTTTCATTGTATTCTCTTTTTTTTTTTTACTAGGTATTGAAGCCGAGATTCATGTGTTTATACACTTGGGTGTTTGGTTGTATTATTGTAATATCCTGTACTGGTTATAAGGTCATATTGATTTGTGTGTATGTATAATGTCTTTTAAATAAAATAAAAAAAAAAAAAATTCTTGAGCTTCAAGGTCCGTTATGTCTGTTGGGTAATTCAACGGGGGTACGGAGAGTGTACCTTGATGCTGGTAATGGACTCTTGATTCAAGGAATGGGAGCTGTTTTTTCCTTCCTTGGATCAAACCTCATTACCTCGGCGCTGTGTGGTGCCTATGGATTTATAACTATTAATAATGATATTAATAATAAAAACAATGAATAATAATAATAATAATAATAATAATAATAATAATAGCAATAATAATAACAATAACAATAACAACAACAATAATAATAATAATAATGAGACGTGTGAACCCCTTCCTCACTGAGACGTGTGAACCTCTTCACCACTGAGACGTGTGAACCCCTTCCCTACTGAGACGTGTGAACCCCAACCACTGAGACGTGTGAACCTCTTCACCACTGAGACGTGTGAACCCCTTCCCTACTGAGACGTGTGAACCCCTTCCCTACTGAGACGTGTGAACCCCAACCACTGAGACGTGTGAACCCCAACCACTGAGACGTGTGAACCCCAACCACTGAGACGTGTGAACCCCAACCACTGAGACGTGTGACCCTAAACCACTGAGACGTGTGACCCCAACCACTGAGACGTGTGAACCCCAACCACTGAGACTTGTGAACCCCAACCACTGAGACTTGTGAACCAAAACTACTGAGACGTGTGAACCAGCTCACCCACAACGGTCACCAATATTTTTTTATCCATTCTGCTGAAACGCGTCAAAGTCGTTTTATCTATTCATTCTTAAAAAATAAATTATGCAAATTCGATTCGCTGTTACGTCGGTTAGTTGTAAATTTCGAGACGCTGATTGCGCCTTCTGCCACAGATTAAAGATTTAAAGAAAACGAACTTTTAAAAGTTTAATTAGGTGGATACCTTTTTTTTTTTTTTAAAATTTCGTATTTTCTTCAGTCTTCTGCATTATATATATATATATATATATATATATATATATATATATATATAATATATATATATATATATATAATTATATATATATATAATTATATATATATATATATATATATATAATTATATATATATATATATATAATTATATATATATATATATATTATATATATATATATATATATATATATATTATATATATATATATATATATAATTATATATATATATATATATATAATTATATATATATATATATATATATATATATATATATATATATATATATATATATATATATATATATAATATATTATATATATATATATATATATATATATATATATTATATATATATATATATATATATATATAATTATATATATATATATATATATATATATATATATATATATATATATATAATTATATATATATATATATATATATATATATATATATATATATATATAATTATATATATATATATAATTATATATATATATATAATTATATATATATATATATATATATATATATATATATATATATATATATATATATATATATATATATATATATAGTATGTTGTTAGCAGTACTTTGCTGGAGCTTGGCTAGTGGGTCCTTACCTGAGAGTCTGAACTAACTGGAGCTTGGATCGGCCCAGGGGATGACAAAGATATGTCGATCACCATGCCCAGCCCTTCTAGGGCAGGGTAGGTGCCAGGGCTGGAGCTTGCTACCATCTGCGGCTCGCAAGGCTGCCCTTCCCGTCAGCCTCCTTGGGGCGGGGAAGGTGGCAGACAAGAGGGGCCTAGCAACTAGCTACCTACCTGCCTCGTGCTTGTTGGCGAATATGGCTAGGCCTGGGACCAGTTGGTCCCACCGCTGAGGGTACCCTCCATGGAGACTTCGGTCTCTGATACTCCCACGCCAGGGAGCCGGAGCCGGGTCGCCACCTGGTAAAGACCCGGGCCGGGAGATTTCCCGGTGAATCAACACCTCCTCCTCCTGACAAAGATATAGGAGCAGCTGTTGTTGCTGTTGCCATCTTAAGTAGTTAGACTGTTGGGTTTAGTCCTGACTCTTTCTCTTCTCCTTCAGCTCTTCCTCTCACCGGCTATTCTTCGTCTGTCCCCACTTCCCCTCGCCCCTAGTGGGTCCTTACCTGAGAGTCTGAACTGAACTGTTGCCTGGGTTATGACCCAAGAGCCCCTTGGGTTATTTGTGAATTTTTCCACTAGTGTTCTCACCTCCTGTTGCTTCAACTCACCTAACTTCAGTATATACGACATTTCTCACCACATATGCTGTACTTTTCTTTTTAAGAAAAGTACAGCATATGTGAACACATCGACTCCAAGCAGAGGGACTGATTACCTCAAACTCCTCCTTACCTTAAAACGTTCTTCTCTGTATTGGACTGAAGAAGCCACTGGCTGGCGAAACGTGTGCAGTAATACTGCATTTCCCTTCTTATAGTCGTACTTGTTATCCTGATAATCTTACAGAGTATTTTAAGTCAGTAAGGTAATTTAGGTATAGGTCCACATAAGTATTATTATAATACACTGTAACATGCAAAACAACCACAATGGGAGGGGGGGAGCTGAATGATAGCTCTAGGCCTTTCGTGTTGCAATCAACACATTATCAGGAGCTTGCAATGTTGCAGAAGAGAGGATGAAGTCCCAGCAAACACGTTCAGAGGAAGCGTTTTTGTAAGTTAAATATGTAAGTTTATTCAGGTACAGGTATACATAAATACAGATGCATAAATTATCATACATAGAAGCATATGTTTGTTGTTGTTGTTCTTGATTCGCCGGTACTCTCCTGGCCCGGGTCTGGATGAATTACAACAATTGGATATGCTGAATATTGAAGACAGAGTAAAACAACTTAAATCAAGTTTATAAAATTGCTCACAAACAGTGTCCAGAATATCTTGCTGCCAATTTTGTCAAGGCTGGGAACCAAAGCAGTCATAGTACTAGGGGGAGAGAGCACAACTTTGTAGTACCCACAGTCAGTGGCCAGGCTTCAAACACCTTTTATTGTACAGCAATAAAGGAATGGAACAGACTGCCTGCACATGTCAAAAAATAAGATAAGATAAGATTTCTTCGGATTTTTAACCCCGGAGGGTTAGCCACCCAGGATAACCCAAGAAAGTCAGTGCGTCATCGAGGACTGTCTGTCTTATTTTAATTGGGCTCCTTAATCTTGTCCCCCAGGATGCGACCCACACCAGTCGACTAACAACCCAGGTACCTATTTGCTGCTAGGTGAACATGACAACAGGTGTAAGGAAACGCGTCGAAATGTTTCTACCCGCCGGGAATCGAACCCGGGCCCTCCGTGTGTGAAGCGAGAGCTCTAGCCACCAGACCACCGTGCCAGTCATAGCATGAGCCAGTTCAAGAAGAGAGCCAAAAGGTACCTAATGAATGTAGCGGTAGAAAGGGAGGAGAATGTTTTTTTTTATTTTTTTAGCTAACATACATGTAAATGTAAATAACTCTTTTTACCTTATTCCTAGTAGTGGTGGTGGTGGTGTTGATTCGCCGGGAATTCTCCCGGCCCGGGTCTCTTCCAGATGGCGACCCGGCTCCGGCTCCCTGTCGTGGGAGTTTCAGAGACCTATGTCTCCCATGGGAGGATGTACAAGTACACCCTCAGCGTTGGGACCAACTGTCCCCAGACCTAGCCACATTCCCCGCCCTCACGGGGATCGGAGGGAGAAGCTAGGCCTCTCTGGTCCGCCATATTCCCTGACGGGAAGGACAGGCTTTCGAGCAGCAGATAGTAGCAAGCTCTGCCTTGGCACCTACCCTGCCCTAGAAGGGCTGGGTATGGTGAACGACCTATCTTTTTATTATTCCTAGTATATATATTCTTTATAGTATAAAAACATATACGTATCTCCTACAGTGTATAATATTAAGGTATTAAATGGACCCCAATGGAAATAAGTCACTTTGTCTGACTTTTTTGGGTTATCCTAGGTTCTCTACACATATGCTGCTATGTATGATAATCTATGTAACTGTATTTGTGCATACCTGAATAAACTTACTTACTTACTTACTTACTTACTATTCTTAATCTCCACAAGATTGAGTTATCCCTGGAAAGCAACTTCATTTTCTATAATAACCGACATAACTTTCAATGGGAAACTCAAAAATAATGGCTCCTTGTTCACTACTGATGATAATAATAATAATAATAATCATAATAATAATAATATCTTTATTTACTACAAGTACAAGGTATACAGGCCTAGTTGACATCAATGACATACTTGTTATGCAGAGTATTTCGGGCAAATTAAGTCAGTTTTGTCCCAGGATGCGACCCACACCAGTCCACTAACACCCAGGTACCCATTTTACTGATGGGTGGACTTAGACAAACGGTGTAAAGAAACACGCCCAATGTTTCTACCCTCGCTGGGAATCGAACCCGAACACTCGCCGTGGGAAGCGAGAGCTTTAGCTACCCAGGATAACACAAGAAAGTCAGTGCGTCATCGAGGACTTAATAATAAACTTACAGTAAGTAAGTAGTATATATTAAGGTACAGAACTAGCGCGGCATTTATATCCATCTCTGAATCCTGGTGGGATGTCACGATGACTGATGACGAGGTCAAAAAAGGTTATAACATAAAGCACTTAGATAAGAACATTAGAAAGAAGGAACTTTGCAGCAGATCTACTGGCCCATGCGAGGCAGGTCCAAGTTTCCTACCAGCTTAAGCCAATGCCGCAACCTAGTCAGGTCAGGTCACATTCACTTAAGGAAGGAGCACGGCATCTGACCTAGTAGCACAAGCTAGTCAGGTCCAACTCACACCCACTCAAGTATTTATCTAACCTATTTTTAAAACTACACAGCGTTTTAGCTTCTATGATGGTACTCGGGAGTTTGTTCCACTCATCCACAACTCTATTACCAAACCAGAATCTGAATTTTTCCAACTTAAAACCATTGCTGCGAGTCCTGTCTTGGCTAGATATTTTTAGCATGCTATTTACATCCCCTTTATTTATTCCTGTTTTCCATTTATACTCCTCAATCATATCCTCCCTAATTCTACGCCTTCCTAGAGAGTGCAGATTCAGGGCCCTCAGTCTATCTTCATAGGGAAGATTTCTGATACATGGGATCAACTTTGTCATCCTCCTCTGTACGTTTTCCAGAGCATTTATATCCATTCTGTAATACGGTGACCAAAACTGTGCAGAATGATCTAGATGAGGCCTAACCAAGGATATATAGAGTTGAAGAACAACCTGAGGACTCCTATTATTTATACTTCTTGATATGAAGCCAAGGATTCTGTTAGCTTTATTGCGAACACTTATGCACTGTTGTCTTGGTTTTAAATTACTGCTAACCAGAACTCCCAAATCCTTTTTGAAATCAGTAATATTAAGATCTACATTATTTAGTTTATATGTAGCATGGTTATTTTCCTGTCCAATGTTTAGAACTTTGCATTTGTCTATATTAAACTGCATCTGCCACTTCTCCGACCACTGCATCAATCTATTCAAATCTTCCTGGAGTGCTCTAATGTTCTCGTCAGAATGAATTCGTCGGCCTATTTTGGTGTCATCAGCAAACTTGCTTATGTCGCTATTTATTCCCTCATCTATGTTGTTTATGTAGATTGTGAACAAGGGGCCCAACACTGACCCCTGTGGAACACCACTCGTGGGAAAGCATCAGTTATAAAACTGCAACAATAACACCCCTTCTTCAGAGTGCAGACACTGTACTTACCATCTCCGAGATTCAAGTCCAGCCTGTCGGTTTTCCTGAATCCCTTCATAAATGTTACCTTGCTCATGGTTTTTACGTCAAGTACTAAAAACTATTTGCCTCCATTCGCTCCTGGAATGGAAGTCCAAGCCATTCTCACACAAAACCTATTTAACCCCCTCCCTCCAACTTTTCCTAGGCCTACCCCTACCCCGCCTTCCCTTCACTACAGATTTATACACTCTCGAAGTCATTCTATTTTGTTCCATCCTCACTACATGTCCGAACAACCTCAGCAACTTCTCCGCAGCCCTCTTGATAATAATTTTAATAATCCCGCACCTCCTCTTAATTTCCAAACTACGATTTCTATGCATTATATTCACACCACACATTGCCCTCAGACATAACATCTCCACTGCCTCCAGCCTTCTCCTTTTTGCAACATTCACCACCCATGTCTCACACATATAAGAGTGTTGGTATAACTATACCAATGGACAAAGTGCTTTGTCTCCACAGACTCCTAAGTGCACCAATCACCTTTTCCTCTCATCAATTCTATGATTCATCTAATCTTTCATAGACCCATCTGCTGACACGTCCACTCCTAAATATCTGAATACATTCACCTCCTCGATACTCTCTCCCTCCAATCTGATATCCAATCTTTTGTTAACTATTTTTTTTGTTATCCTCATCACCTTACTCTTTCCTATATTCACTTTTAATTTCCTTCTTTTACATACCCTACCAAACTCATCCACCAACCTCTGCAACTTCTCTTCAGAATCTCCCAAAAGCACAGTGTCATCAGCAAAAAGCAACTGTGACAACTCCCCATTTTGTGTTAGATTCTTTATCATTTAACCCCACACCTCTTGCCAACACCTGATCATTCACTTCTCTTACAACCCCATTTTTAAATATGTTGAACAACCATTGTGACATCACACATCCTTGTCTAAGGCCTACTTTTACTGGGAAATAATCTCCTTCTCTCCTACATACTCTAGCTTGAGCCTCACTATCCTAGTAAAAACTCTTCACTGCTTTCAGTAACCTACCTCCTATTCCATATACTATTTGCAACATCTGCCACATTGCCCCCCAATCCACCCTGTCATACGCCTTTTCCAAATCCATAAATGCCACTAAAAACCTCTTTACCCTTATCTAAATACTGTTTCACCTATATGTTTCACTGCAAACTCTTGGTCTACACACCCCCTACCTTTCATAAAGCCCCCTTGTTCATCTGCTATTGTAGTCTCTGTCTTACTCTTAATTCTTTCAAAAATAACTCTACCATACTTTACCAGGTATACTCAACAAACTTATTCCCCTATAATTTTTGCACTCTCTTTTGTCCCCTTTGCCTTTATACAAAGGAACTATGCACGCTCTCTGCCAATCCCTAGGTATATATATATATATATATATATATATATATATATATATATATATATATATATATATATATATATATATAACTGGTCAATTAGCAAGAACTCATCTAAAATTAAGTCCTTTCTAAAATTTTCTTATACGTTTAAAGATATATTTTTTCATTTATGTTAATGTAAGAATTTATAATTTTGTACCAAGAGAAACTTTGAAAACCTACCTAACCTTATTACAACAAGTGCAATTTAATTTAGCCTAACCCAACTAAATATATTTTAGATACGTTAACATTAATTTAATAATAATCAAACACAATGAAATATATTTTTTCGTTAGGTTCAGAATGATTTTGCGATATTATTGCATACACATATTTTCGCTTGTCTTATATGGCAAGAAGAGCGTTGCTATTTAAGCCAAAATCGCAAGTTTTACCCATTAATATATATATATATATATATATATATATATATATATATATATATATATATATATATATATATATATATATATATATATATATATATATATATATATATATATATATATATATATATATATATATATATATATATATATATATATATATATATATATATATATATATATATATATATATATATATATATATATATATATATATATATATATATATATATATATATATATATATATATATATATATATATATATATATATATATATATATATATATATATATATATATATATATATATATATATATATATATATATATATATATATATATATATATATATATATAGGATGGGGTCCAAACTCTGTTTCAATTTGGACCCATTGCTCGGAGAAGTGGATAAAAGACTTCAAGGAAGAATATTTAGATTTCTTTCTAAGCCATTTGAATATTCCACTTCCCCTACCACCCCATCTTTTTTTTTTTTTTTTTTTTACAAACTTTATTTCAAGACAAAATACAATGGGGAGTAAAACAACATAGATAACTCAGAGCTACATGTCAAATACTTCGTCCAACTCCCCGGCAGTGGGCCCGTGCCCAGAATACTGCAGGCATTTCCCCTCTGGATCGCAACACTGAGTTCTGAAAAGGAAACTGGTCGCCCTGTGGTCCTTGGTTTCTATGATGAGTTTTCCACCCAGCTCCTTGAGAAACTTTAGAGCACACTTGCCCCATGCTCCATGGGTCTCCGACCCTATTGGGATGAAGTTATAGCAAGAGGGAAGGTCTTCATATTTGCGGGTCTTCTGGGTCTCCCTGTGGCTGGCAGCTCCACCCCTTCGGCTAAGGAGTGTGGCAGTAGGTGTCTGCCAATGTGGCAGCACAGGTGTAGTCCCAAGCAATCTGCTTTACCATCCTTCCAGGGTAGCATGGTGGCTCCATCAGGACGCTTTTGACTTCCATCAGACCTCTGCACTTGGGGTTCCCAGTTGAGGCTGGGCAACGGCTGGGCGAGCTTCCTTTATGATGTCATTGACCTCCTCATGTCTAGCATACTTCCCTTCTGATGTGTGACACATAGACCATGAAGTCCGAATTGGTCAGCCGTCGCCTGCCGCAAATACACCTATGTTCGGTGAGTATGGGGCGGCTAGGCGAAGAGCAACACCAATCCGAATGGCCTATATATATATATATATATATATATATATATATATATATATATATATATTATATTAGGTAAAACTTACGATTTTGGCTTAAATAGTAACGCTCTTCTTGCCATATATATATATATATATATATATATATATATATATATATATATATATATATATATATATATATATATATATATATATATATATATATATATATATATAAAACACAAACATGAATACAATATTGCATTCTTTCCCCATGATTCCAAGGTCTCTGAACCCTCTGGTATTAATTGATACTGATTTCTTATGTCTCTATACTTGCTGATCTTGTACTCCTCCCTATGATCTGCCTGATCTGCCGCACCTCCCTGTTACCCAACACTGTGACGGATGTAGGTGTTAGCCAGCATAGACACGCAGGTATAATTCCATGCTAAAAGCTTGCCATTCTTCCAAGGATAGATGGCGATCACGTCGGGGCTGATTCCGGGATTGTATTGTTGGATGCTAGGGATCGGAGCTCTCTTTCAGGTGGGCATCCAGCTATAGTAAGGCTCCTCTTTATGATATTGTTGTTTTCATCGTGTCTTGCATGCCAGCCCTTGGTTTTGGAGTAGTTTAGACCATGTAGATCATATTGGTCGGCTTGCGCATCGCCGCAAATGCACGTATATTACGTATGAATTGGGGCAGCAAGGTGGAGCCACTGAAAGGTGGAGGTGTGTTCCCATTGCCGAAATGGGAACTGTTTGGAGGAAATCCCCGGAATGATGTGCTCTCACAGCTTGGAGACAGGTAGTCTCTCTGCTGGATGGTGCAGCCATGAGCATGTTGGCATGCAGCTTCTCAGCGATGGGACCATCCAAACTGGACTGTTTGTAGGCAGTGCTGCACAAGGCTTTGGTGCTGGAGCAGCAAGAGTTTTCCATTCGGTAATGACCCTGGTTTAGCTAGAATCCTGTATTCCTGCTGAATCACCACGGTTGTCCAGAAGAATTTGTTTTATTAACTCGTCTGATACTATGGAGGAGGATAAGAAAGCCGTTAGGGCAATTTGGGAGGATTTGCGTACTCCCAGCCCCCAAAGCCTGACTGGAAGTGAGGCTTGCAACAACTGTCCATCATCAAGGGAAAGATTCAGTACACTCTCTAGCACGATCTTTAATAGGGAGTCATATTCCTGGAATTTTGGACAGCCAAAGACTGGGGAGCATTTCAAGAAGCAGGAAGGTTTTGGGAGGAATAGGCACCTGGTGAGTAGGGAGAAATTATCATATATATCAGTGTCTTTCATCCTGCCTTCCATCGTTCTGAGGTCTGAGATTTTTTTCTAGAATTAGATCAGTAGCACTGGACCCAAGAGGAGAGCCAAGGAGAGTGCTGTTGGCTGGATCGATGGCTCGCGCTTCTTGTAAAACAACACTAATATTCTCAATCATCTGCCTATTAGTAGAAACTATTTCGCATTTGGTGGGGCTTTAAGATAGGCAATTTAGTGGTCACCAAACAGTAGTTTAGAAATTTCACTATAACACGACTGTATGAAGGGATAGAGGGAAGCGAAGTAGCTAGAAACTGCGTAGAGAGCAGCATTCCTTCTGACTAAGCTGAATGAATGCGTTGGTAAAGTCCAATTTGATCTGGCCTTTTTCATCTGACATGTTATTGATATATACACGTGCTGCATGGGCAGCTGCTTCACAGCCTTGTTGAACACCACAACCGAGCTGTGTTGGTTTTAACATTGCTGCAGCCTCTTGGCTAACCAGTCTTACTGCAGCCTTGACAACAAGGCGCCGAAAGGTGTTGCCAACTGCAATGGGCCTGATTCCTCCTCCCTTTTTCCGGAGGGCACATACTGATGCACCAAGGAAGAGTGACCTTATGGCCTCCGGGACACCGCCACCCAGGCACACATTATAAAATTTGATGAGTTCAGACAACAACCTCTATGAGAAGAACCCATCTATCATAAGCCAACTGCAGTGCTCCTTTATTCTTGCAATCTTATGGGAATGCTAAAAAGCTCTGACTAAAATTGGAATAAAAAGCACTGGTGTAACATCCGCATATTTCTTTCTGTTTACAGCTCCTTCTTCCCTTCCCTCTCCCTCTCCCTCTCCCTTCCCCTCTCCCTCTCCCTCTCCCTGCCTACTAAGGTGTGCTGCTGACCTAACCACACAACTGCGATCTGGTGTTTCTCACGTCACGTCTTCGCCACCAGCATGAAGGTTCACTACAGACTCATTCATTATATTAAACAAACCTGGGTACACCTTCAGTGTGCTGCTTCTCTGCTCTATATAAGAGACTCTACTCTAGTACTTGGGGTGCTCTGTAGAGACTTTCACTCTCTAGTTATAGTACGTGAGGAAGGTAGATTTAAGTGTAGCCTCAAACATTCTAATGCTTAGTGAGCATAGAAGGGAAGAAGAGAAATTTTCGGTTGAGCCTCTTGTGTTCTCCTCTGTAACTGGGGTCTGTTTTGTGTCCACTGAGAGGACATGGGAGGAAGTTCTCAACTCTGCCGAACACGGTCAAGTAAAATAGTAATTTTTTAGCACGAGGCGTGCTGGGTGCTGGCGTGTTTGTTGCAGTGTGGGCGAAGCACAAATCCTCACGTTTCGCTCAGAGTAGAAGACTCGCTGTACAGGTGACTGAAGTTAGAGTGTGTTTGTGTGTGTGTGTGTGTGTGTGTGTGTGTGTGTGTGTGTGTGTGTGTAGGTGTGGGAAGCAGGGACTGCTGTGCTCTCGCGTCAAAGAGGAAGTGGGAGGAGGTTGTGGGGTAAGAGTGAGTTCAGTTGATTTTACTTTAGGTGAATGAAAGTTTCAGTACTCTGAATCCATCAATTCACACACAAAAAACAGCATAACAGTCGCATAGGAAATTTTAGAAGATGTTTTCGGAGGAGGAGAAAGAGAAAGAGAAGAAAGGGGAGGGCAAAGATAAGGATGAAGTTGATAATGTGGAAGATGCAGAGAAGAAGGAAAAGGAGCAGGAGCAGAAATACGAGATAGGCAGAGAGAATGTTATAAAGTCCATGATTACGAACATAGGCAAGAATGGCCTGTGACCTGGTCGTAATGGCCTGTGACCTGGTCATAATGGCCTGTGACCTGGTCGTAATGGGTTTGGAGCAAAACAAACTCAGCAGTAATATTTAATTTGTATTTCCTTCACCAAATATATACAGTTATTTACACTTATGTACACTATGTACAGGAGTTGAATATAATGTACCACACTGTGACAAAGGGCAGAGAGAGCTCTAGCACCGTGCTTCAACCAGCTGCTAGGCAAGTCTGGCAAAGCTGACCACGAGTGAACCACGTCGCCTCAGCATTTGGCGGGCTCTCTTGTGATTGGACAATGAACCAAGGTACTGATTTAGCGATGGGTACTCTAAGAAATCCTTAAATCCTTAGCACCCGGTTCGCTGGTTGGTAGGCAGCATATATGGGAGTGTGCACCTACGCCGAATAAATGTAACATACTCTTTGCATGCCACATCCATACTGTCTGCTGAGAAGTACCGTCTACTTCTATCTTCATTAATGACTGTCTTATATTATCTAGATGTTTGAGGCAATGATAGAGGCTGTCTCCCCACGCTCCACTTCCTCCAGCCACTGCCAGCCTAAAACGGGAGGAAAAACATAATATACCGCATTGAAAAAAAACGGTATGGAATTTATAGGAGAGATAGAGGTGATTGGAAGACATGAGCTTCAAGCTAACTCAACTTTTCACAACTGCTGCTGTCGTAACTGGATCCCGTTGACCACACTTCGCCCCTGCATAGTATCTAGTTGCATCATATATTTGTACGGTATGCAAAAAATAAAAAGGCACAATACCGTGACCTGAACAATAAGCAAATAAGCCACACATAGGAGAGAGAAACTTATGACGAGAAGTTTTGATCCGATTTGGACCATTAACTATAGTTGCACGATGTTTCTACAGCTGGTTTTAAATGGCTGTACTGACTTACCACTTTCAGCTTGTGGCTATTTTATTATATTCTACCATAATCCTGTTTGTAAATTTTTTTTTTACCCACGTTTGTATTGCATCTCTTGTCTCGAAGTTCTATTCCATTGTTTCGCATTAATGACTCACTTTGCACCCCAGATAATTTTTCATCTTAGAGTGTATTACAGCCTACGAGGTCTCCTCGTGCTCTCTCTTTCGTAAAAGAGCAGCAGCGTAGCCTGCGTTTCATTCTGGGAGATGATGGGAGAGAGGAAGGAAAGCTATAACATGCTAGCATTCTGAAAACATGAAACAAATCGCATTAATTGAAAAGAAAGAAACATTTACCCCTGGGAACTTGAGCCTCATTACGAGAAAAAAAAGTGCTTTGAGTCATTCTTGATGTGATGGTTCTAACTTAGTCGTCTTTCTCAGTACGCTCTGCAGTCTATTTAACTTTGAAGACCACACTGGTCGGTATATAGGTTAGTCAAGTTTTGAAGAGCTGCTTGAATCAATATTCCAAGAT